>JAMKCH010051395.1:0-11293 GCA_023653785.1 Ophioderma brevispina
AAACGGGGAGACTACCCAAAGCGTGCGGGACTTCGACCCCCGCCGTAGCAGGGGGATAACCCGCACTAAGAGGGACTTCGACCCCGGTCGAAACCGGGGGATAACCTCTGGTCTCCCCACACCCGAAGGAGTGGGGCGACCTGGGCAAGATGGCGCAGGGGGGAACCCCGCACTCAAATGCCCAAAACCCGTACCCAAGGGTAAAGACCCAGGGGTAGCGGGGGTGGGAGCGTGGTGAATATCTGCACGAACCGTAATACCATCACCCTTGGATACCACAGAGCTCATCCCAGCCCACTTGGCATCCGAGGAAGAGGCGACAGCCGGATGATCAGTACGACCTTGCACCGATCGATCACGAGAGTCTGCCCCAAGGCTACGACCACCATTTTATCTTTTTCTTACTAACTCTCACCTTTACCTTTTTAGGCTTCTTCGGACGAAGACCCAATCCCGCCGCACGAGCTTGTTCCAGGCGATCCCAGTGGACAGCACTAAAGCCTAGGGGACACGGGGATTGGCGAGAACAAGAGCGACACACAAGGCAAAGGGAATGGGGGTCAAAATCAATCTGCGCCGCGCATTTGGAACAAACAGCCATGATGACAAGAAAAGAAATATAACAGCGCCAATAGGTCAAATAGTAACAATCAAAAAATGGCGCGGCTACGCACGACAGCAGTAGTTGGTGGAAACTAAACCCACGAACTAAACATGTGCCGTGGAGGAAAAAGGGAAAACAGAAGTTTACTAAACTACATGTGTACAACATACTCTGTTTAAACATTTCCAAAGTACCATTAACAATGTAACAGTAACATAGAACTAGGTTTTACATAAATACCACACTAAGGTTCATAAAAAGGGTGCCAAATTCTGCTACCCAAAACAAACGTCATGTTGGACAAAAAGGCACCAAAAATCGCCAGAAAAAGTCCAAACACGGGCGCTAAAATAGACAAGAACGTAGTCCAAAACAGTCCCTATCAATTTAGTGAACCTATTGGTAGAGAGCTAGCAATTTCAACGGCCAAAAACCCTATCAAACTAGAGCTAACTAGAAAAGACACCGGTCTCTTGGCTGTCAGAAATTTAAAGGGGCGAGTATAGTGCGGGGTGGCCAAACCTGCTTTTCAGGGGTTGGGTTGCCAGTTTGAGGTTAGTGAATTGTTAAATTATGAATTAGGTATTCATATCTGAGAGCTGGCTCTTTCCTTCAGAAAGATGCAAAGTAGTTATCACCTACGCTCAAGGTAAGCAGTAATCCGCGATAGATACATCGTGTGCTGTTGAATCTTTCCCACGGTTCCAACATTTGGCTGCCAGTGTCAGAGTGTGAGTGTGTCAACATACTACTTTTCCGGGACTGGTATTTCATACTGCCTTCGCATAAATCGTAAAAAGGTTTACATTTTTAGTTCCAATTCCAAAGGATCTTAAAATCATGCAAAAATACATATAAACATTGCGGGTTACCTGTAAATATCACAAAAATACCGCTAATTTACACTATCAGACTCGCCATCGGAGGTCACCTTGTACACCGTAGACAAGCATGCCATGCAAAAGACAGCGAACAGTGTGGCCATTGACATCATTTTTGGTCTCGGTCTGGCAACGATCTATTTTTTTTTAAACCTCATCACACTGGACGAAAAATATCAATCCACTTTCTTAACCGTGTGTGGCTATGGGGCGGATTTCCGATATCCAAGATGACGTCGCGGGGTGCGCAAGCCATGTGAGTTATTCGGCTTGTGAGCGAGTGCGCCGCCAGGGCGCTTAAATTAATATTATCAAAATACCTTTTACAAGAGGTACGCGCGCCATCCAGAGGGGGCGGAGCTAGTGTTAAAACAAAAAATATAAATTGGCGTTTTAGAATATTAGAAAGTAGATTCATTAGAAAGAACCCTGTAAGACTACAGAATTAGAATACCATTTAAATGAAGTCAATCTGTTACCTGGTTTTTGCAAAATTGCAATTTCTAGTTTGAGATAAGTTGACCAGTCTCAACGCAAAAAGATTGCATCCTGCAGTGACCTGAACATCACATTAACCCGTGTACAGAGATCGAAAATGCTAATTAATTAGTGCTAACGATCCCCGCTAATGACAATACAAATTTCCCACGCCCATTGTGACATAAGAGGTTCGACAAACTTCGGGAAAAATCGGGCCCTTCGCCAGTGACCATGCAGTGACCTTATCGACCTTGGCTGGGTCAATACGCCTGCGCGATGCGATTCTGAACCTTGGAAATTTGTGTGCTTAGTTTCCTAAGTTCTGTATATGGCTGAGATGTCGACCCGATCATCGCCGATGTCGAATGATTTTTCCACTTTTGCCGATCTGAATCTTAAAAATGTTTACATGGTTAAGAAGGAAAAACATTACCATTAATGCGGTGCCTGATGAAAATCCTGCGATATACCTGCAAATATTGAAATTTAAAGGGGCATTTCGTGATCCACAGCCTCGTCCCCCCAATTTACCTCAGAGAAATTGAGATTTTTCTATCATCTGAACCGTTGGCCCAAGTATAGTAAGTGTGCCTTATCTATGTGCAAATTCGATCTACTTCGGCAGAAATTCGTAATTTTGTATTTTCTGTCCGTAAACGGACAGAAATTACAACACAGTGGCCTATGGGGCAGTGCGATACAACCAATTTGCTCATAACGTCAAAAGGCAACTTCAGAATCAACTGAAATTTTGGAAGTAAGCTTTTCTTGAGGATATCTAGTGAATCATACACAAAAATAAATATGCTAGGATCACGAAATGCACCTTTAAAGTTTACATGCGTGACCTGAAGTGCAGCATTGCCAGGAGGACGCGCCATTGTGTGGAGAGTCTGATAGGTATTGCAGGTTAGTCACCCAGAACTTTTAGCCTAGTAAGTAGTATTGGAGGTTAGTTACCCGGAACTCTACATGCATGCTACATCATAGGGCGCGAAATTCAAACACAGTGAACATTTCAAACGGCATCGTTGACTGCAGAGAGCGCTGCCACTGCAAATCGTCTAGGTACTAGCTTAGCTAGTTCCAATAATTGTAACTTATGGCATCATCTTTTAAAATTTTGACATAGTCTTTGGTGCCATAAGTTACAACTGTTCTGTGGAGTTCCAATGCCATTTAAGGTTTGAGATGTTTTGAGATGTATATTTCCTAAATAAAAAGAAAAAATAATTTTCTTTTGACACACATAGCATCTCTAGAGTCTGTATAATTGTCTTACCAATTTGTAACCGATGCTACAGTTTGTTCCCAAAAAAGTTCATATCAACATGTACACAGGCTGGGAAGCAAGTCAATTCGTCCCAAAACCAATTCGTCCCACCCAATTCGTCCAGGTACCAATTCGTCCAAGTACCAATTCGTCCAAGTACCAATTCGTCCAAGTACCAATTCGTCCAAGTACCAATTCGTCCCCGTGGTACCAATTCGTCCCGGTAGACAAATTATAATGAATAGTTGTGATGAAGCACAGAATAATTATGCTGTTGGGACAGAATCCTTTTAAAATTAAAGTATATTAAAGTATATCAGGAATATTGTATGTCATCGATTTGTGCGAATTTTTGTATTGGAATTGATCAAGCCGTATAATAAATTGGGATTTCTATAAATGTCTCTATAATATAGGCCTATGCATTATTTACCTTATTTGCAAATTGTAAATACAATTGTAAATGCGCAGGTAACTAATCTTAAAGGGGCATTTCGTGATCCACAGCCTCGTCCCCCCCGACTTACCTAAAAAATGTTGAGATTTTTATATCATCTGAACCGTTAGCCTCAGTAATCCATGTGTGCCCAATTTTGCATAAACTTTGCATGAATACCCTTGTAAGGACAGCCGCAATTGTGTTAATCTCCTTGTCGGGTTCCGACAATTACAGGATAGCATGGAATCAACATTTATTATGTCAATCATCTCTCGTCAAAAGCTACGTGCATGTCAATCACAAATCAAACCGACGCACTGCGTGATTGGCCAGTGTGTGAGAATGGCTTCAGAGTTCGACCAATCATGATACAATGTACTGTCTTTGTGTTTTGTGCTGGGGGGGCTGTTGCGAAGTCTTACACATTTACAAAACTTAAAGAGACACTGGCACATTTGAAAAATAGTGCGCCCTCAAGATTGTTCAAAATCGATATTTTTGCATGGTTGTAAAGCTTTCATATACAAAAGCCCTCACCCGAAATGATTAAAACCAAATCAGCTTCCTTATGGGTAAACAGAACGATTTTATAATTTAGCGTCGCCGGCGATGTTAAATTCAGCAGACGAAAATGGCTTTTAACACAAGAACACGCACCCCGTATGCATGTTTATCACGCTATGTACACTGTTTGACCGGTCTGTAACCTTTGTGGTTTTAATATCAGTGAGTACGAGTCAAAAATATTCATGTAATATACACATTTGTTGATTAAAGTTATGGAAAACTTAAAAGTTAGCCTACAAATTACCTGGATATCTTTATCCTCATATCAATGTCCCTATCTGTTTTGGGGTATGTTATTTTTATGTGTAAAATATATCTCTGTTCTTCCAATGGCCTAGACTATCATTTGAGAGCAAATTGATGAAATTTCATATTTTGTGAAAAATGTGCCAGTGCCAGTGCCGCTTTAATACAAAGTATAATTTATAATGAAAAGTAAAAATATAAGTTCACGAAATAAGAGTTGTATTTCAGCAAAATTGACATATTTCTTATCTGACTCGATTTGACTTATAATTTTTCTAATTTTCTTGAGCTACTAATTAGTTTATTCTTCGTACCAGTGTGTGTCATTTTGAGTCGAGTGTTTGATATTTCAATACATTTAGTTGCAAAGACGTAGTTAAAATAAAATGTTTCATGTCAAACGTGTTTTAATTGTATTTATTTTTGTTTGTACTTTGGCTACGTTGCGTAGAGCGAATTGGGACGAATTGGTACATGGACGAATTGGTACATGGGCGAATTGGTAAGCCGGGACGAGTTGGTTTTGGGACGAATTGGTACCTGGACGAGTTGGGTGGGACGAATTGGTTTTGGGACGAATTGACTCAGATTCCACAGGCTGCCAAATTTGGCAGCCCAATGTAGACACAACAAGGGTAAGTTTCACCTGAAAATTTCATAATGTGAATTTTAAATCTGGAAAAATGGTTATCACATGATGCAGAAGACTCTCAAAAATGCCTACAATACATGTGTATAACGTTTATTGCAAATAATGAATATTTAAGCCACTTTGCAGCTGTAAAGTTAGAGCAGTCTGTGTAACTTGGCTTAAATAGCACTTTCACTACACACAACTCATCATGACTAGATAGTCTATGATAACAGCAGCCATAAAAAAGTTAAGACTATCTAGTCATGATCATCAAGACAAGCCTTAGCAGTAAGATCGCACGATCACATTTACGCGCATCACGCTTGAAGTACGCTTATCTTGTAAAAGGTACTTTGACAGTGAGTATAACTAAATGAGTATAACTTAAGTTATAAGTCAACTCGGAGGCAATAATAATTAAGTCTTAAGAACCCTTGTTTTCTGGTTTGGACCCCTTGCTTGCCTTGTTTTCAGTAAACTGGTAAAGATGTATGTGTATACGACTGTAGACGCCACTCCTTGTAGAAAGCAGAGATGTCATCATGGCATCATGCACAGCCTTTAATTTTTTAAAAGGAAAATTAGGCCACATTTTGTGTAAACACAGAATGATGAAATTTATGAACACTGAAATATTCAATGCTGATCGTCAACGCATGATCGGCATATGAAATAATGTTTGAACTGCATGCTTGAGTTTTAATCTAAAACGTCATTTCCACGCAAAATATCCTTCTGATATTTACCATTCTTACATGACGTGTTCAATCCAAAGTCCTGTACAATCTTATATGTTACAAAATCTGTAAATATCTTGTTGTGTTTTTCTCGCAACAAGTCATATTTTTCTTACAACACGACCGATCCACGGAACCAAGGTTGAATAAATTAAATATTCGTGATCCAAACAGTACGGGGAGAACGGTGTATTCACCGATGCGTGAATACACGATTCTGTGGATCCACCGATATTTAAGATTACATGAAGTTTTATGTAACCTCGATTTACGTATATCCTGTTAATCGCGAGGTCCCAAAAAAGGATCGAGCTACAGATATAAAACGGCTTTTATCAAGGGAGGAGTTCATTGTTGTCTGGCAACGTCCAGGGTTGTGCCTGGTAAAAGTGACCGGCGTTGCGATTAGGCCTGCGGGGCAACAGCTTTCATCATGTGGGGTGTTGATTTAAACTCATTGTTCGTGTCATTGCTTCTTCGCCTTCGCACTCTGAAGGTCCAGGCATTCTAGTCTAAAAAAAAGATATTTGGATTTTATGGACATTTACACGTCTCTATGGTTACGTTTACGTTATATACTTGGTGCTTACCATCATCAGCAACCCCGTATCGATAGGGAGTTCAATGATGTCTTCAATGGTGAAAACTGTACAGGTTGAGATTTTCGTTCACGGACCGAAGTTGTATATTGAAAAAAGGGGACACAAATATGAAGGAGTTTTCAACATTCTGGTTCGTTCAATCGCATTTTTTGGCGTAATGGATCTGCTGTGTGGGTTGATTTCACAGTGCTAGGATAGCAAAAACATTGTTTTGGGAATGCGTCGTCTTGTCTTCTGCACCGGCGGGAAAACATTTCCGACATTTTCGTTGTTTAAAACTGATTCTTTAATACTCGTGAAAACTTCTTACACTATAGTTCTGGAACTGACACGCTATCGGACCCAAGCTTGTTATTGCAGCACTTCATAGCCAGTATGTTTCCATATGCATGGGTTTTAAGCTTCTGCATGAGAGGATAAATCGAAGGAATCATCGACGGATTGCCATACTGGAACTCAATGATGGTTACTTTGATTGTCGTGGTGAGACGAGAGATTCTAGTGGTCACAGCTTACAGTGGACATGGGGTTCCTGAGGAGTATGGTATATTAATTGATTTAGTGTGAACGGGTAAGCATATACATTCTAATTACTTTTGAGTGTGCAATGATATTGTACAAGTGGTGTGCTATGTTCTTTGTGGCGCATTCGGGTGTGTAGTAATGGGATCGTTACAATACTTCATACTCAGCAGGGTGTCTGTGTGTGTTGTGTGCAAGTGTCTAATATTGGTGAGTGGTGAATGATTAATCGCGTCATAATTTTCTGGAAAACAAAATCTGGCATTGCACACGTTGTTGAATTGGTATTGGATTCCGGCGTCAAGAGTCTGCAACGCACTTCCGGGTTTACGCGGTGGTGTAGGCCAGAAGTTGGTTTTCAGATCATGTCGATGTGAATAGTGTTTTTGATTAGTATCAGTGGTGAGCGGTGTTTTTTATGGCGCATTTGTGGTGTGAATTGTACTCGTTTCAGTAATCATTGCTCAGAGGGGGTGTCTAAGTGTGTTCTGGTGAAGTGTATCATATTGTTGAGTTGTGTGAGTTATAATCGCCATCCTAATTTCTGAAAACAAATGGCTCGTACGCCGCTGTTGAGTTGCGTATTTCCGGTGTCGAACGTTCGTAGTTACGTGCCAGAGTTTGTTTCAGGATCATGTCGAAGAGGGAAAAGTGTTTCGATTAGTTTCAGTGATGAGCGATGTTCTTTTGGCGCATTTGTGCGTGATGTGGTGTTTGTTTTTGTACTTCATACTCAGCGAGGGATCTGGGTTGGTGTGTGCAAAGTGGTATTATATTGGTTGAGTTGTTTGGAATTATATTCGCCGGTCATGATTTTGAATCAAATGGGCACGCACGTGTCTGTTGTTTTGCGTATTGGATTCCCGGTGTCTTGCGTTCTCACACACTTCCGGGGTTAAAAACCGCGCTATCCAGAATTTGTTTCAGAATCACTGACGAAGAGTAAAGTGTTCAGAGTGAGTGTGCGACCAGATTGGATGTTTTGCGTGACGTCCAAGTATTTTATAATTTCGTTAATTAATTACGATACTTTGTGTTATGTTTATGATTTACAGGACTATGGGTCTCCTCTGCTACCCCCCTTTTTTAAGGGGTGGGGCTCCGTAGTAAAATTTTTGTTGTATATTATGTTGTCTGATGAGGGCTGTTAGAGTTGGGCTAGCTTCCGTATACATGTAATTGTCTTGTGCAACCCATAGATTATGGGTTATGTTATGACGAGTCGTAGTGAATTGGCTGGATGGGAGTTTATTCATCTGTCGAGTTATCATTAGTTCGTTACCAAATAGTTTTTACTAATTCTATGTCATGCGTCTGCTAAACAGGTTTAATAATTATGGCACTGTTATTTTGGTTTATCGGAGTGGACTTTGTTAAATCATTAAGTATGGTGGCATCGAAGCCTTGAGAAGTTGCAATTCGTGCGTTTGGTTCCCCTGAGGGGGGGGGGATTTTTTATTGTCGCAGGCGATCCGTTGTATGGCTGGATTCTTTGGCGGTAAGGCCTAATCAAATTTGATTTGCGTTGAGGTTTGTAATCGGTTTTTCCCCAAATTTTGTTTGTGGGTGTGATCTTGACGAAATCTCTTAATTTCAAATTCCTATTCATTTTGGTAATTTGCCTTTGGTATGGGCAACGTGGTGGTTTGAATTTTTCCTCGAAAAAAATTGGTTATTGTGGGCTAGGTTTTTGTCATGTTTCGTAGACCTACGTATGGTTGTTGTCCTTACATGCATATGTATATGTTGTATGCATCTCAATGGATGGGTATTTTTAAACATGCCCAATTTTCAATTTATCTAAAGGTCAAGTGTTTTCGTTTAAATTTCGGCGTCAATATGTTTATGGCTCAAGTCGGGGTGCACGTGTATGGCACGCCATAAAAAGCCATCACACGTATTGCCGCAACGCGTCGTGAGAAAGTAGCAACGCGTTGCGACCATTCGGCAACGCGTTGCGGAAATTTCAGCAACGTGTTGCGGTGTAGGCCAATCAAAATCATGAATTTCGTGACGTATTTCAAAAAATTGACCCACAACGCGGTGCTAGTACTTTGCAACGCGTTGCACAACATTCACAACGCGTTGCGAGTTCCACCAGCCGGTTTGGCAAGCTTCACAACACGTTGCAAAGGACCACAAGCCATAAGGGTCATAACGTATGATGCCGCAAAGCGTTGTGAGGAAAGTCACAAACGCGTTGCCGACATTTCGGCAAGCGTTGCGGGATTGGCCAATCCAAAATCATGAATTTTGTGACGTATTTCAAAAATATAAATCTCACAACGCGTTGCGAGCTTCACAACGCGTTGCAACCCTTCACAACGTGTGCGGGCAATACCGTTAGGACCCTATTGCCTTCACAACGGCGTTGTGAAGTTTACAACGCGTTGTGAAGCTCGCAAAGCGTTGTGAAGGCTGGCAAGGCGTTGTGAAGGGCAATAAGGGTCATTAACGTATTGGCCGCAACGCGCTGTTGATCTATTTTTTTAATAGTCACAGAAATTCATGTTTTGATTGGCCGTTGGCCGCACGCGTTGGCCGAATGTCGCAACGCGTTGCACTTTCTCAAACGTGTTGTTGCGGCAATACGTTTAGGAACCCTTATGGCTTGTGAACATTCGCAACGCGTTGTGAAGGTCGCAAGAGTTGGTGAAGTCGGCAACGGCGTCTGTAAGGGCTGCAACGCATGTGAGTTTCCCACACGCGTTGCTAGATACTTTGGCAACACGGTTTGTGGGTCTAATTTTTTTGAAATACGTCACAGAAATTCGTCTTTCTAATTGGCCAGACGCCGCAACTCGTTGCTACTTTATCGCAACGGCGTTGCCGAAAATGTCGCAAAACGCGTTGCGGGCATACGTTTATGGCCACCTTTATGGCTTGCCTTACACGTGGACGTTAACTATTAGTGGTCAGCTAATAATAAGTCTAAAATACTGGGTTAATGCTGTTAGGTATTACTGGTATATTTCGTGAATTCTGGCAATGCGCAATTGGTTTGGTTTACGGCTGTGAATTTTATTGATGTTTCTTAAGCTGGCGTTAACTAAAGTTTTAATTAATTCAGCCGTAATAACAACCAACCAAACCAACTGGTAAAGCGGGAACGTTTTTTGGTTCATCCTCTGGATTGCATTTCGTTATGAATGTTTACCCACCAAGTGTCGGGAATTCCTTTCTTGGTATCCTTCCCTTGTAATTCCTCCATACGGTCATTTCTAATGTTGGCATAGATTTTAATTTGCAGCTTTGCTACATAGTGTGGCGTGTTGTTATTGGGAGTATTTGGCAGTCTTGTAGTAAAGTATCGCTTGGGGCTTTACTTAGCCTCTGCCCAATTGAGGAGGTAAGATTGTAGCTGGGTTACGCCAATGTTGGAGGTTTGTCCTAAAATCCTTCGTTATCATATTAGTGAAATGATAGAACGCGCGCTCTCTCTCTCTCTTCTATTTCTCTCTCTTTCTATCTCTCTCTTTACTCTCCAAGTTGAACTATCATCCGACAAACTGTTAACCTGCTATAATTAAGCTTGAATGTTGTGTTGAAATGAGTTGTTACAGCTTTGGATGCTGTTATTATCAAGCGGCCCATTTGGGTTTACAGATTTATAGAATGGTTGGAATGATATATTTTAAGATATGAAAAAATAATAATAATAATTTTTTTGGAAGTTATATGCAGTTCGTCAAACGTGCTTTTTTGTCATAGTTCTGTAGTAAATGTTTTCTCCTTATTCAATTTAATGGGCATATTATGTGCAAATTCACATATTTTAGGTGTTCTGCTGCTCTCTGCTGTTTTGTTTTTGTTCTATTTTTTGCAGGGGAATTATTGAGCGGCCCATTGAAAGTGGAGACGACTCTCGTGGCTGCCTCCGATTGCTGCCTTTTGAAACTACTCAAGCAATTTGTCGGTGTCGCAAAAATCAAGTCAGGGAAGTAAGAATCCTGGAAAATGGACATACACTTCCATTTTACGCTAGTGTTCAAAATCCTCCGGCGGTGTTTATCGAGCGAAGCAAGAATTGCCACACTTCAATGTTGTTCTTGGGTATTGGTCAGCTGTCAGTCCGGAAAAATTCGATGGAGGACTAAAGTACTGTAATTGGTGTTAAATTCGACCTCGATGACCAAAGACAGTAGTGCGTAGAAGAGGTTGTGGATTATGGACTTTTGGACTCAGGTCGAGTAAAGGAGGCTGGATCTTTGTTTTCAGTATTTCCTTGACTCCTCGTGTAAGCACCTCGTGTATTTGTGGGGCCGTTAGCAAACGTAGGTAAGTCGTGACACGGTGCTTGACCACCTC
>JAMKCH010051396.1:0-25688 GCA_023653785.1 Ophioderma brevispina
TGGTTTGGAGTACATCTTTGATCGTCTCATTCAAAATGGCGCACAAATAAGAAAAAAATCTGTGAATTTGCATTTATTTTTTAAGAAATGAATATACTCACATATTTCTTAAGGCTGGCTCAGAAATTTCCCAAAAATGTCAACTTCAATTTTCTAACTTTTTTTTAGAATATCTATGCAGCCATCTACATCTGGAAAGCTTAAATGTGCAACAAGAGATTTTGGGACATCCATACAATATGCCACATGTAGTGACTTCATAATAGATCCCAATAGATTACTTACCTGTATTTGCCTACAGAAATGCCTTGAGAGTGAAAACCAATTTTTCATTTGCACAATTTCAATATAAAATAGGCTGAATTTAGTACTTGTTCCTGTAGTAAATTAGAAATTCTAACATTTTTTTATTAAAGAAATAATTCTCAGGCTAATCGTTTCATAGGGAGATATTTTTCATAGAAAGCATTACATTGGAGCAAAAATCAGAATTTCAACATTTTTAGGGACACCTGTTATGCAAAATCTCTTGTTGCACCTTTAATGTATAAACTGACTTACCACTGACAGAGTACTGTAACCAGGTGAGGTCGGACACGATCTGCTCGATTTGGGCATTGGGGATTTCCAAACGGTAATTTGGGGAACTGCTACGTGCATTTACTATGGTAGTATCGGTCCCAGTGACATTGCAAAATCATCTCTTAAATCTATGTTCAAAAGATCTTAGTAATATCATGATAATTTAGGAAAAAAATATTGACTTCAAAATCCATCGGGGTTAGTGGATTAACCCCACTGCAAAAGAGTTTTTAGGGACACCTGTTACGCAAAATCTCTCGTTGCACCTTTAATGTATAAATTGACTTACCCCTAACAGAGTACTGTAACAGAGTTTTTTCCAGCTTTGTTTATATCTCAACACAACACAAGCCTGGCTGCTGACACTACAACAGTCTGACAATGCATACAAAGTTTGTTTAGCTGGTTACAATCATCTTCTCAATTTAAGCAACAGTGTTATATGGCTGGAACACCAGAACACCATGCATCTACAGGTTCACCCCGGCCAGCAATTCAGACTTCAACTACCACTCCAGGTTTGTGACCAGTCTTGAAGGATGATCCGTTTTACCTGGGAAAGAAATAAGAATATGCCACCATGAACAAACATGTGCAACACGACCCACACACACTCAAAAACTTCCTGGTAGATGGCAATGCACCAAATTTTCAATGTTATCTTTTTATTCGTTTTGACTTCCGTATGGGGAAGGAAGTGTTCTTTGCAAACCAATTTGTTTTTGAAAACAAATTATGATAAGATCAGGGGGGGAAGGTCAGATTTAGTTGGCAAAATTAGCATTCTATATAAATGCCCAGTAAACATGTATATAGATTCTATGGTGTTAAAGGCTCACAATACGGTCATTTTTCTGTCATAACTGTGTGAAAACGGTTTACTGCAAAAGGCCACACCCATAAAATGAATCTTATACGTTAACTTCACGAAAAAATGCGATCACCTATGACAAATCGCGTCTTGGAAAGGAAATTTGAGCCAGATCCTGTCAATACGTCGGGTATACGTTGTGTTGCATAAGCGCCGTAGTCTTGTGTGCGTTTGTATACGTTCTGCTCAGACCTCGTGGAGTCAATAGGCATGGTAGGACCCCATATACATGAGAATGAGACTAAATTTGAATAAATAACGTTCTCAGCAGTCTAGTGATTTTTGAAATGGCGCGAAAATTGAATTTTCAAATGTATTTTTCTCCAAATTTCTTCTACGAACTAAAAGTTTGCAGAACAAAATTGCTTTAAATGATGTCTTCTTGCCGTATGGTAAAAATTGAATGAATTCATCAAGCGGTTTTGGAGGAATCCATCAGGCATATTAATGCCGATTTAGGGTTTTTTCCATAGCGCTCCACAGGAGCCTGGCAAACCTCCAAAATCCCAAATCTAGTATCGAACATCGGGCGTCTTTCCCCCCCTGGATAAGATGTACAGTGCACCTACCCAGCCAGTACCTCGGAATTTACTTGTTGCATTCTCACATGTCCTATGTTTTTTCTTAAAGTTTAATAACCCAATACACACACCCACATAAAATAACAACAAACCTTAACACCCACATTATATGGTATATTTTACAGATTATTTTGTGTGTGTTTGGCCCAGTGGTTCCATCAGCTGACCGAGTATGAAGCTAATCATGCATAATAATACTAAAACAGGAATCCAATGGGTTATAAAATAATTATGCCCTACACACAGCCACACAGACAGACAAACATACATTCACAAACCATGATGGCAGATGACACACACATTTGGGGGAAGGGGGTCCTGGAACCGGGTGTGGCCATTTTGTGACCCACTGACACACATGACCCTGATGAATTCAGCAGACTTTACGGAATAAAGTGCACTTTATTCCGTAGAATTCATCAGGGTCATGTGTGTCAGTGGGTCACAAAATGGCCACACCCCCTGGAACCATTATACTCCATTTACCTTCCTCGAGTCAGTGACGTCAACACGTTTAGGCAGCTGTTTTCGTGTATATTTTCGCAACCGGCTTTATACGCGCACATGCGTACGACAGCGCCTTGAATCAGCGCACATGATTTAATACTGCGACTATTGCATTACACTCTGATGTCACTGACTCGAGGAAGATGAAAGCACTATAGTCTATGGCTGGTATTCTGAAAGGGAGACTAACTTTAGACCTGGGTTCAAACCAGGGTTAGTCCTACAAGAGGGACCTTTTTTCCTTTCAAAATACTGTGAAAGTTAAATGTAACGGGCGAGAAAATTCCTCATGGATGGGCTGTTTCAGCCCAATCATGAGGAATTTTCTCGCCCGTTACTGCACACTTTTAGAGTATGTTGTAAGAAAAAAGGTCCCCTCTTGTAGGACTAACCCTGGTTTAAACCCAGGTCTAAAGTTAGTCTCCCTTTCAGAATACCAACCTGTGTCATCTCAAGTTGAACATGACGTCATACTCCGTCTTCGCATTCCCACTAGTGTCTCGATCATGCCCCCTTTATTTGTGTGCATATCATGCCAAGAATAGTGCGAGCGATTCATGGTTGCGCACACTGCTGTGTTATTCCTTGCACTAGCTTGGGCTGCCTACATGCCTGTGTTTACATGAAAGGTAGTGCTCCAAAATGTTTTCAACAATTTGACAACGTTTTCAACAAGGACCTTTACTGATAACATTGAAGGATTTTTAAAAGATTAACATGGTTAAAAAAACCCTCTTTATCACCTCAGACCTTAATCCATTTTATAGTTGGAATACCCACTCTTTTCCAAAGTTGCTGGATTACCGGAGTGACCTATATGCAAGATTCATTAACAAAAAGTGTTTGTGAAAAAAAATAGCTGAAATTGTGTTAACTAATACATTGGTAAGCATGCAAAAAATGGTTTTAAAAAATGAGGGAAAATTTTAAAGAAAATATCCTCATATGACTAACCCCATTTCAGCGACCATAAAGTCAATGTACGTACTGATTTCATTGATTATTTACAATAGTTAAAGCCACTATCAGTCATTTTTTTAAAATTCAAAATTCCCATTTTGTCTCTAAATTACTAGTGTTAGGTCATATCAACAACTTATACAGTTCTTTGTAAAAAAACAGACACCAAATCATTTAAAGCAATCTTGAAAATGCCATTAATGACTGTTTCTAGATCAGACTTTTATTAGTAAACAAAGCATAAAAATCGCCACTGCTTGAAAAATACGACATGTTACGCTTAGCCACTTCCAGGGGTGATACAACAATTTCTAATACAACAGTACAAAAAATGGACTTTGATGAAAAATAGGGGGCGCGATTTGTTTACATTTTGAAAATAATCACTGATAGTGGCTCTAATGCACTTTTGTGGCTTGTATAATGGTCTGCCAAGCTGGAGTTATCATCTGTTGTCAGATAATGTAGCAAGTCTTTGATATTTTTTTTACCATACCTTTTTATGCCAATATATGAACTGTAACCACAAATGCAAAAAACGTGGCACAATTTTTCTGGAACCATCCTCATATCTCTTTAACTAACCCCCTTCAAGCACCACAAATGAGAAATTATGATTTCATCGATAACTAGTTATGTCACTTTTGTGTGGCAATACTGTGCTGGGTTCCTACATGATATTGTTGGATCCAGGAAGTCCATTTCCCATTTTTGTGGTAAACCAATACCAATTCTGATCACTCCCAAAAATAACCAAATTTATCTGAAGTTTACAATTGATATGGAGTTCCTTTTCCTTGCATTCTGTTGAATACCTAGGTAAGGGAGAGACACTTGTCTTAAAAAGTCCTTCAGCCTTGGTAGGACGATTTGGGGGAGAGAAATGGAGGATTTGCCACTGGTGACGGTGCCAGAACCTCTTTTTACTTTTTTGGTGTGGGGTTGGTGCAAACAGTAGTGTCACCGTTAAATTTTTTGGGGGGAGGGCAAAATAGTGAAATTCTGAGGGGCGAAGTAACAAAATATTTTGGAGATTATTAACCAATTTTGGCCCAAATCTGCGCTTTTTTTCCATCCCAAAATTTGTGATTGTTACCAAGTTTTTGCCAAAAAAATCCCCGCATTTTTGCTTATCGGACCTGTGGGGGGGAATGGGGGGGGGGGCAAGAAAAAACATTTGGGGGGAAGCCCCTCATGCCCCGCTGTAGCGCCGCCACTGTTTACCAACTGGTATAATAATAAAACCTAATCTTCTTACCGGCCCGACCGCCACCTCCCTTCCTCACTCTCACCTAGGGTGCCTAATTTTAAGAATCCCACGTGATTGCCACCTGTTGACACCTATGGCAATTTTAGTCAATTTAAGGTCGACAGTCAGCACCTGTAGTGTATAACATTCCCCAGTTTCAGCAATAAAGTGTTTGAATATTACAAGATCTTCCTGAAGTATAAAAGAGTACAGAGGTCAATGGGGGGACCGTGTCTGTAAAATGTCTATCTTAAAAATAGTGTGTAGTTCCAAAATAGTGAGGATAAAAGTATCTTTTTACAATAACACTACAGGGATCAAAAATTTTTCAAATTATGCCCCTATGATTACTTTGAGATTAAGTGCATATTATTGTCTTGAACTCAGGCTTCTGAAAATGTAGTTTGCTAAATCTAATGAATGGTCGTTTTGAAGAAATAAACTGGCTGACACTTAAACCCTTATTGTCATGTAGGCCACTTGAACGGTGACCTGTATTTACTCATTACAATTAAATGTCCTTCCGCGATGATGGCAAACTATAAACCTTTTTGAAATCTCTTGTCACAATAAATATAATGAGGCTTTCATTATTTAAATTGAAGCATTTTAAAAAGTTACCCTGTACTAAAGATGTGTTATTCCACCTCTGACATATTTGTCCTCTACCTAGGAAATTAGGCATTCTTTATGGAATATGGATACTTTATCAGTGGAAATTTCTGTGTACATATATTTTCGCGATTCTAACAGTTTTGCCAAATGCGCGAGAATTTCACGGTATTGACATCATCAATGCAATACAAATCTATTGAAAAATTATTTCGTAGTTTTTATTTTGGCGTTTTTATGTTCACTCGTGAAATACGCGAAATTAACAACCTCGCGAAAACTTCCACTTAGACATACAGTATGTGACAATTGACTTCATTTATCCTTTTGAACTTGAAGCTTTTAGAATGTACTGTGATTGTCAACCTATATTAACTAGAAACCACTTTCCATCAATACGTTCTCAATTTAAAACACTATTTTATTAAGTAATAACAAATATCAGTGGCTGCTCACTTCTATGTTAGTTCTGATTAGTCATGATTAAAGTATGGGGAACTCTATATGGGGTACTTACTGTAAACAAGGCCGTGTTTGAATGCTTGTTGGCATAAGCCAAACAAATGAGCTACAACTTCTGTTGCAATTTTGAAAACCTTACCTTGGTAATAATCACAAACATGGTATTTGCCATATATTTTTTTTGCCTTTCTTGTTGCTCACATCCCAAGATACCAAGCAAATATATTGACTGAATGATAATGGTGATCATTTTGAAATCCATATGGTGTGCTAACAAATAAGCTACAGGGCAAGAATTTTCGGCGAGAATCCGAGCATCGATTCGCGCGAAAGATTCTCGTAAACTGATTTGCGTGAATCAATGATTGATTCTCCTTAAACATAGCGAACTTAACAATAGCGAATTAGAATGATTCCCGTGCAAAATTTGTTTTTGGGAATCAGACTGGATTCTCCGCACACAGCAAGCGACGAAATTCTACCCCTAAGCTCCAACCCAGATATAGCATCATTGAACACCTTGGTGCCCATATGTTGGTAGTTTTATCTTTTCTCAATCCTAGTCCCTATGTAGCTTTGAAGCAAGATATGGAGAAATGTATTGAAAATCGGGGGGGGGGTCACTCCCAACTTTGAAGTGATGCATATGTCAGGCTGTTTAAGACCCCCCCCCTTTTTCAGGCATCATTGTCACCCCAAGAGCCCATATTTTTTAAATATTTCAATCCAAAGACCCCCAGATTTTTGGAATTTGACAATGTTTACCACCCCAAAGGTCCCTATTTTAGGGGGGAAATTTTTGAAAATTACCACCCCAAGACCACCATTTTTTTTGTAATTTTGCAAAATCCTCACCCAAAGACCCCATTTTGGGGAAAATTTTGCAAATTTGTACTCGTAAAACCCCTATTTTGGGGCAATTTGGCTGTTTCTTCTCAACCCCAAAGACCCTATTTTTTAGTCATAAGCTGTCACCGAATGCTTGGTTTGGAGTGTGAGACTTCCACACCCATATCCTTTCATGTGAGTGCCCCCCCCCAATTGAAATAGCGTGTAGTAATGAAAAATCACACAGGAAACCAAGCCAGAACATTAAAACATGATGCTCATAGTGAAGCAAAAAGTGAATTTGGATATACTGGCTAGTCTATATTATAGATTCTTAAACCTTGAGAAGATGCTTATGCAATTTCATTTGGTTTCTTAGCCTGTGATATGACACGATATATTACAGAAGGCACAATAATGGGTACCATAACGTTAGCAATTTTGTTCTTAATGTCACATATTTTTTAAACTAATTACTGAATTCCCGAATTTCTGTGTTAATATGTTTATATACATGTAACTTAGTGAAGATAAGTTGAAATGGTTCTCAAACACTTTGACAATTTTTTCATAAACATTACTTTAATATTTTCGTCATTTTGACGGAAAAAATCTACCTTTCAAATGACTTTCTAAAATGTTTCTAAGCATATTTTTAATATCCATTATTGTTTGATTAATATCATGTTAATAACATATGGACCATGATTTACATAATTTTTGGGGGCAAAAATCCATCCATTGTTTTCTGAGGGCGACAAACAGACAGTGCTAATGTTACTGTCATCCGTCATGTACGCACATGTAACAATGGCCTATTTATTAGCCACTTGGGAATAACTTCAATAGTTTATCAGTTGCCCTTATTGGTTGTTTCCCTGTAAAGGGCCAATTACTTTGGATAACTTAAAAATATGAATAATGGTATCATAAATAAGAAATAACATAATTTTTTTTTGCTATTGTTTACCACCTCCTGGCAGCAACACCTATCCCCCGCAGCAGCTCCGTCACTCTTTTTGCCAATAACAATAGCATTTTTCAAATCTCCGTCGTCGTGGAACAACCAGCCAGATCCCGAGATCGTCAACCTCTATCAATTTCTATCATGGCTGGGGTGGTAGTCATGTAACAGGCCAGTTGGGGCTTAACAGGCGGGGGGGCAGGGGGGCAGGTTCCCCCCCTGACAACTTTGGCCCGTAAAAATTGCAAAACCCATGCTAAATCAGCCGTGTTTAGCCCTCTGACCGGGAAAAATGGCCTTTTGACTCCCCCTAAGAGGGAAATTGTCCCAAGACTGGAAAAATTTGCCCCCTCATAGCGGGCAGGCCCTTTACGCCATACTGGTAGGCAGTGCAAAATTGAATAAGATATGTTTACTTTTTTTTTGATAATCTGGTACCTAAATCATTCCGGCAATAATATTACAAGTAACAATAGGACAGAATGGTGCAGTCTATGGCCACGAAACCTGAGCGTTGTGTAGAAATTCATGTACTTGTGCTTGTTTGTATTCAGATAGATGACATGCAAATGGATGCACAAATCCGTAATAGATTATGTGTGCGACGATGTTGTCGCGTGGGTACGCATGGCGCCAGGGCTCGCGATAGCTTGTATCGCTTAGCAGTTTGCTACACATTTTCTGCATTTGCTATGCAATTTGAAGATTGTGTAACAATTTTTCCCCATACGTTGGCACTATCAATAGACAAAGCAAAGCTGATTTGTCAAAAATTGCTACACAAATAACATCCCTAGCGCGAGCGCTTCCATGGCGCTAGCCAATTGTCAATCGTCGTATTACGCCCAACGTTCTATTATTTGACGGAAGTTGTTTAAAAATCGTGACCATTTGGATGAAGCCCCTGCTAAAGTTATTATTTCTTTTTGATGCAATGGTGCTAATGTTAGTTTTTTGTGCATCTTATAAATAGCAGATACCAAAATATGGAGTTTTACCGTAGCTACTATAATTGGTTAAATGTTACACAAGGGCGAGGAGTGCTAATGTTACCCTTCATTTCACATGTATTCCGTCCTTACAATGTCCATTAGCATATTGGTTATTTTGTGTTTTAGCCAGAATTGGTAATAATTACATTATTATTTACCATGTTAAACCTTGCTGCTATTTGTGGTATTACCAGCCGATGTAAACCAATCTGCATACTTTTGTTCTAATTTTAAAATGTTACACATTACTACATGTTATTACTCCAATGGTATCTCAACTAATATCGTATCGTGTAACTAATTAAACGGAAAAAGTTATATTTTTTTCACCTTAAATTGAAGTTAGGGGTGCTTATGGCAAAGTTAACTAGTTAACATTAACACACTAATAGAACTTATTTTTCCCCCCCCTGTGGTAGGTTGCTGGTCCCTCTTTATTATTGTGCTTTCTGTCAAGATCCACGTAATCTAAAACAATACTTTATTCTCAAATATTTCATTATATATTATATTGACTATTGGTCTCAAGATGTGTATATGCAGCAATCAATTTAAACCGTGGCAACTAGTGGTTTCACATTGTCCTGTGTCCGACAAAAAAAAAATCGCAAATTGTGATTTTTGCACAGATGTAAGCTTTCTCTCAAAATATCCAATCTGAAAGATACAGCTGAGAAATGTTTCTTTGGTACAAAATTGTGAAATTTCTAATTCGTATAGGCGCAAATACTAATTCCTAGTTTTCTATTGAAATCAAGCAATCCGATCACCTTTTTTCTTTTCTGGCAATTCTTTTAAGGTATTTCTGTATCCACATGTCAATTATGTAAGGAATCCATTGAGTGTCTAGTATATATGAATTACTATTATGACACAATTTTGGGTGCCTCAAAATCTTTTGTTGCACCTTTAAGCTGGAAAAAAAAAGAGAAAGTTATGTGAGGAAACTTAAAAGTAACTAAAAGGTGTCAATGAAAGTAAAAGTTGCTATTTATTGATAACCAATTTTTTTTTAAAGATGCCACTGGAAGAACACAAATTTCATTTGGAAAAGTAAAGGTAATGAATTTAATATTTGATAGAATCTCTTAATATTCGGACCAGTGTGAGGCATGTTTTTTATATATTTTAAACATGAATTTGATGTAGCATATTAGTAAAAATTGAATTTGTATTTTTAATGTGAGACACCTTGCTTGAAGAGGGTATGTAGGAAGGAAACTCCATTTGCATTACATACTAGTGATACAGTTTATTACAAGACATTGACCCAGTTGGTATTAACACACCAATGTGACCTCGCGCACAGGCTTGATGTACAATAAACCATAAACCTGGGTGTCAATCTGTACATAAGCCTGGTTAACCACCCGAGTTAACAAGGGTTCCGGCGATACAAACAGATGAAATGGCACCCTATCCGAGACCAGAGCTGTTCAAATGGACACTCTATCCGAAACCTGGGGCCAGGCAATATGACCATTGGAATTTTAACCTGGGATTTTACAGTCCATTTGAGTTATTTTATGGGCTGATTTTTGTTTTGAGCATGGTATCAAAGCTTATCAACACTAAAATCTAAAATCAACATTCTAACAGAGTCCTGCTAATTTTATACTCTATCTGAGACTGAAAAGTCCAATTTGATATCCTATGTAAGACTGACAGAGACATAGGTTGAATTTGATACCCTACGTTGCCAGTCTCGAGACCAGCATGCCCTGTTTTGTAACTCGGTTGGTTACCTGACCAGAATACACTGCCCCCCCCCCCACAGTAAATTTAAACCAGCAGGGTGAAACTGTGTATTACTGATAAAAGCCCATATAGGCGGCACGGTGGTGGCCAAGAAATCCCACTTTTAGACGTCGTCATTGGTTTAACATGTAAAAGCGAAATCTCAATGAAAAATGCTGATTTTTGGAATATATTACTAGCCTATAAGACAATGTTTTAATTTTCCAAAATCGTTGGAGCTGAAGAATCAACTCCGCTGTATGGGTTATTTCTGAATTTTTATGTATGAATAAAGAACGGGGACTAAGTCTTTTGTGGGTCATGAGAACACCCTTGACCGAACACATTAATTAAATCAATTTGTGCAGGCCTGGTATTGATGTTTTGTTCGTTTTGATGAGTTGCTATATTAAAAGAGTCTTGGCCTCCATCGTCTGAGCCCATAGATAATGCTGAGGTATAGCGCCACCAGGAAGCGTTTAGGAATATTTAGCCTTGTTCAAATCAACATGTATTAAGTCATTAATATGCTATCGCTATAAAAAAATGAGTAACATTGAAACCTCATTCATAATTATTGGTCAAATCAGCGATTGTTATTGTTTATTTATTTCGAGCAGTAAGCCACAAATGTATGTATCTGAAAACATCTCAAATATGTTATTATCTCATCCTCGTTCGCAACATTAGAAAATCGCAGGTGTCTCTCTGGAAGTAATCTCTTATAGCACGCGCCCTTTCTGGCAATGAGAGCTTGAGTCAGTTTACCACAGGAATTTTATCTATATAAGAGCTTGACTCAGTCTAATCCATACAATGGATATCCACTGGAATGTAATCTTCTCTTCAAGGCACATCAGTCATCTTGCCAGGTGCTTGGTTGTCATGACAGAGTTGAGTATTACTATACTGGTTTGACCAATCAGGACAGTGCCCAAGCCCTCAACATCTGAAAGCATGTGTTGTAGCTTCACTTGAGTTTCAGAGTTGGTGCTGGTAGCATGGTGGTTTTGACTAGTAGCCGAGCCCCAGTATGATTTTATGTGCCGAAGTTGATACAATAAAAACTTCTGAAATTGACACCTTCTTATTTTTTTACTGGTGTCTGCATTCCAGTGCCCTTGACTGATTTACTGTGAGGGATGTTATGGTCTTTTTCACCTTACATTTGCTACTACTACGATCACTGCCTAACATAAAATGCGTGATTGTGGGAAAAAATGTCTTTTCTCTAATCCCTGGTTGAAAGGGGAATTAACACCAACTAACAATAAACTTATTCAAACACTATTCCAATGACAAGCTAAAATCAGCCAAACCAAGCTCTCACAATTCCAGAGCAAGCTCAAACAAAAAAAGACACAAGCAAAACCACTCTTGAATTACGACACTTTAAGCTAAGTACGTCATTTGAGTGCCCTCAAGTGGTTCTATTGTTTTCAGTGCTTGGTTATTTTATAGCTTTGCTTTAAGCTTGCTTCCTCATGTGATATGTGCTTGCTATGTGCTTGTTTCTCGCTTGTTTCAACAAGTATTGAGAGGGAATGGCCATTGTTAGTTGCTGTTAATTCCCCTTTCATTCAGTGAATTTAAACAAGATGCACTTTTCAAACCAACCACTATATGTTAGCAGTGTTATAACCAACGTTTTAAATCTGGTTTTATCCCCTTCAACGGGGGGTGGCCAGATTCACCTCACATTCGGCAGCAACCTGCCCTCACCTAACCAGTCCCTCCTTCCATCCCACCGGATCCATGCATCTCCCATCCTCAACCCACCCTCCCACCTCTCCTCCTCCACTTATGCTTTCCATGTCTTCTTTTGACTTCCCCATCCTCCTCAAACTCAAAAGCCCTCTACACATTGCTCATCATTCCTCCTCAACACATGCCCATACCAACATACACTATTCGCCTTCACCAACCGGTCCATCGCCTCTTCAAAACCACATCTGCCAGTACGCAGGTCTTCATCCTGTCCATCAACCTAACTACCACACTCACCCTCATCATTGCTCTCTCTCCGTCCTCCTCAAATCCCCATCTCATTTTCGCATCAGACACCACTCTCACTCCCATACGCATCACGGATCTCACATAACTCTTATACACCATTCCTTTCATCTTCACAAGGATAGCTTTCCCTTGCAGCACTCCACCATTCCCTAACTTCAGCACTCCATCCATACTCACTCTAGCTGTCCACAGTCCACCTCGCATCCTCCACCCCCATCCCCTAGGTATGTGAAATCCTTAACTGACTCCACCTTATTCACAAAACAGCTTTTCCTCCTGTTCCACCCCCTCCCCAGCTCCCTTCTCGCATCTTCTGCACACAAAATCTTCTTGCCAAACTAGGGGTCACTCTCCCCACCCTTGTGCATCTCCCATGGATCCACTTTCCCACATTTCTCACATCACACCACACTGATTTGCTTTTACTCTCTCCCACATACCCCACATGAGTCTACCTTACTCACCTACCACCTCCCTCTCCACCCCACTCACCAGCACTTTTGTCTTCCCAGGTTACCTTACTCTCAAAAGCCTTCTTCCTTTCCAAACGGCCAAACTTCTCCCTCAGTCCCCTCCAATTCTCTCGCTCATTAAAACCAAGTCATCAGCATACAACTCACTCATCAACAAACACTCTTTTGCAATCTCTGTGACTACATCAAGCACATTGCAAAATCCAATGGCAAAGTGACAGACCTGATGCACCCCCACCTCACCCCCCTTCCAACTCCTCGGACAAAATCATACCCCACTCTAACTCTTGTTTTTGGCTCCTTCATACAAACTCATCCCTTGCTCTACACTCACTACTTCGTGGTATCTCTCTCTTCCTCATGGCCCACTCCATTACTTTCACGGTACCCTAATCCTATCAAATGTGCTCTCAATCTAACAAAACACATACTCTTCTTCCATTTAGCTCGATATTCCGCTTGCAACCTCCATAAAATAAAGCACTGCATCTATCGTTCCTTCCCTGGCATAAACCCAAATTGCAATCTCATCCATTCCCTATCTTTCCGATCCTATTCTTCTAGAACCCTTCTCCACAATTTTCATTGGCATGCTCAACAACTTCACATCCCCTATATGCACCACAACTCATTGGCATCCCCTAATTTTCCCCCTAAATTTTTCTTTCACCCATTTTTGCCCCCCCTGGCCGAAAGAAAACTGAGTGATTTTTGGCAAAATTCGGCGATTTGGAGCCAAATTGGTTTTAAATCTCCAAATTTTTGTAAAAAAAATAAAAAAAATTTCACTTTTTCCCCCAACAATTTCACTTTGCCCCCCCCCCAGAAAAAGGGGTCGGGCGCCGGGCACACTGTATCTGGTATACTCCCCGCTCATGGCGAGTTCTCTGCACATCGCCATTTCCGAATTGTGTTTCTTTTCGGGATAAATCTCCGTAACTTTCCTGGGAACTGATTGGGCATACATAATGAAGGCGCCATATTAATACCATGACGTCAAACGAATTGATGGCTAGCCGTCTGGCGTGTATGTTTTAATGTTACTTTGGGGCATTTTGGCTTGAGTTAAAGAAAGGGTTCAGTTGAAAGATATCTTGGCATGACAGCACTCAAATAGTGTAAGGTACAATCTCCCATATGAATGACCCCTAATACTTGGATTGACACATGCGTCCACATCATAACTAGCCTATTAATTGCGCCGCAACGACCTTTCGCTCCGCTGGCTTGAAGGCTTCGCCTTGTCGACACACTCATCGCCCATCCGGTTGATGCATCTTTGACAAAGATTAATGACTACCCAAAAAATTGCATTTTAGCCCTCTTTTATTTACACTACACACGGCCGAAGTATATTAAACCAGCTTAACGGGGGGTTAACTCCCATAGTGGGAACTTTCTCCGTTGTGCTAAAATGACCAAAAGCATTCATAAAAAGCTTTATGCATCATTTACTCATTTTAGTGGAAAAAATATGTGAAGGTAGCGCCTCCACTGGGGTTTGGGTCCATGCATTCAAAATCAAGGGGGGGGTTGTTGCCACCCAAGAAAAATTTAAGTACATTTTTAAAAATATTCGAAAAGTGAAACTTAGGGCGCTAAACTCTGTTTTAAATGTTCGACTAGTCATTGTCTCATTTAGAGGCTCTGAAACCGCATGAAAATCCAATATTCCTACCTTTTTAGGCAAAATTGGATTTTCACCTATTTTTAGTAGAAAATACCAATTTTGAACGAACTCACAGACTTTATGACGTCATTGTGATGACATAATATGTATGTTAGTACTTAGTTGATATCACTGGAATGAAGACCATGCTATCAAAAATCAAAAGCGTTGGGCGCTTTTATAACCATGCTGAGGTGGGTGGTAACACCCCTCCCCCTTGTAACCCATGCAAACAACTTGGTAATAACAAGTTTCCAACATTCGGCCATATTGATTTCAAGATGGCCACCAAATGAATTTAGTTGCAACTTATTACAACTTTCTTTAGTATTTACAAACAGGGTATTGCACTGATTTTAGCTCTGTATGTTATTAGCAGTCAAGATACGGCCAAAGTATATTCAAGCATGGCGGCCATTTTGAATTCAAAATAAACGCCAATGAAATTATAGTTCAACTTAATAACAGTTTGGCTATAGAATTAGAACCCTTAGTATCACAAACATAGGTACAGAGACCCTTTGACCTTTCTATGTTGCCCACAATGGAGATATGGGGGAATAGTGTCCCCATTTTGAAATTAGCGGCCATTTGTCTGCCAACGCTGGTCGAAAAAAAAATGTTGACCACCAATTGAGTTCCTGGTGCCAATATACCCCCAAAAGACAAATCAAAATGGCCCCAACCAAAAAAACAAAAACATAGCTGACAAATCCCAAACATGACATATACATAGGGATCCTATTAGTAATATCCTGCGTAGAGCCATGGCTTCAGTATAATTCTAAACATTTCAGTTAAAATCCAAGGCATAAAAAGTGCGTCGTTCAGACACTAGACATGCACTTAGTGAGTTTGTGCAGTTTCAATATATCACTGCCCCCAAATTGGCTGAAGAGTTCGCGGAAAGGAAACCAGTTGAAAGCATACAATTTAAGTGCCGCATCTCTGATCTGTTCAGATTTTGAAATTTGAAATAATTAGCCTCCCACTCCTAGCGCAGGGTTCGGCCTAACCAAGTAGTCTAATACACATAATTTCGTAAAAGCTCAGGAGCTACACTCAGTCTCAAGCATGCATTCACATTACAGTAATGGCTCAACCATAAGGTTTAGGCATGCATAAACTACTACTACTAGTAGTACAGGACTTAGTACTAGTAGGGTAGGGGGCCGCCTTATTTTTCTGACATTTGGTGCAGTTTTTTCGGACAGATGTGTGTTTTGGTTTCATTTCTTAAATTCAACACTACATTTTAATCCATCAAATTAAAGACCGAATACAACCGCATTTAAATGGCTTACCAAATGGCTACCTTGTCGCCGTCTATGGTATTGTCTTTCGAACAGCGCGGATAAGTGGGTGGCGAGTCGCCCCTCTTTAATAAAAAACATGTTCCTATGAGTAGCGTAATACGGCGGGATCACTTTCGGGAGGTCGTGCATTTTGGCACAATTCCAAAAATCTTATTTTTTTTTTCCCCTTTATGTGTTCATGTAACTATGTATTTTTTTGCTGCAAGGGCCCACTGTCCTCTTTTCTACCGTAGCAGCCGACTGCATGAACTGCTGTCCGAAAACTGGAGAGAATTTTTGCGCATAGTCCATTTTCGTTTCGGACGCCCTCTTAACATACGGGGGGGGGGGGGGAGGTTTGTGTTCCTGGAAAGGTTGTGTTCATATTTTCATAAAAGGTCGCGAATTGCCTGAATAATAATTAAACATATTTACCTGGATCATTATTGGGGGGGTTAATATTTATTCATGAGTTATTAATTTTTTTTTATTTACTTGTTTATTTAATGTTTTGTTTTATATTTTAATTCTTTAAGGCCTAGGCATTTGTAAAAAGCCCCCATGATTGTTTCTCTTTTAAATAACAATATTAGTTTTTGTATGGAGGTTTGAGATGCATAACCGACATTGTTTATTTGTTTTATTTGTTATTTATTTATTTGTTTATTTTTTTTATTAGATTTATTGTTTTTTTATTTTTGTTGATTTTTTATTTATTTTGTAAAAACGCCCACCATTATTGTCGTTGTAAATAACAATATTCAGTTTTCTTGTTGTATTGGTTTATTGTTTGGTTAGATTTTGTATAGTGTAGTCGCTAGTAGTTAGGTCTCAGATTGACTCTTAACTTACCGGGTTATATTTGGTCTAGTTTTATATCCTCTCTCTCTCTCTCCCGGTTATATAATGACAGTTCAAATCAGAGTATCCCCGACAAAAATAGCTCCCCCCCCCTCCATATGGTACACCATAGGAATCCTCTTCATTGATCAGAATGATCCCCCGATTCCCCGTATCCCTCGACCCTATTTTAAGATTTAAATAGAGAAAGATAGAGAGAGAGAAAATAAAAAAAGAAAGAAGAAAAGAAAAAGAAAGATCAAGAAAAAAAAAAGAAGAAAAAAAAGCGCCTACACTGACATTGGAAAGAGTATGTTGGGGCCCCTTAGACCCCCCCGCTCAGTCCGCGTCTCTCCAGCAGCCTTTCGCTCAAGGAACCCCCCAATAATGCAGTTCTTAAGGTCCCCTTTTTTTCAAGGAATTTTTGGCCTCAGAAGCTGAATTTTAGCCAAATTTTCAGCTCTCAAAAGCCTGAAAAATTGTAAAATTTCAGTTCCCAAGCCCCTACTTTCGGAGACAACCAGTTCACAGCCCCCCAAGTTCGGAAATCGGGGCCGCACAATCCCTACCTAATCCTGCCCCTCATCAATGAGGTCAGGAAAATTTATACTATCAATTAAATCGAATACGTCAACCCGCACTGTTAATATATCCTAACTTTTAAAGACTTTACCTTTTAAATACGGTAAACACCCCGATTATTCAATAATTTTTCACGCTTTTGTGTTAACTTATAAGACCTATATTACCTAACATAAAATTTACAATTTGGAAGCCGGAAAAATGTAAATAAACAGTGGTTAGAAAATACTACTACACATTTTGAAAAAGGATAGTATTTATATGCTGACCGTTTTATATTTTCCGTAATATTATGTTTTTTTGTCACTTACTTGTTTTTAATGTAAGACTATGAAGTATGAAAATTGTTTACCTATAAAATGTGTTAAATAACGTCGTAAGTAACGTCATTAAAAAATGCAAAATTCTATTTTCCCTTTTATTTTTAAAAATAGTGTTAAAAACTCTTGTAGAACTTGATTCCTGCTTTTTTATTTTATTAAATCATCTTTATTAAACCATAAAGAAAAACAACATACAAAGCCAAGATCAACTGCAATCCATGCCGATTGCAGGCAGGGCAAGATAAAAAACAAAACAATATAATCAGACGACAAAAAGAAAAGGGAAAAAAACACCATGGCGGAAGGGAAGATTAAGTTTAATTTAATTTGAAAAAAGTAGTACACATATATTTAATTTTAGCATCTGATATCTGTAAAGTGTAGTGTAGTGGATAAGGTTTAGGACTTGTAATCTTAAGCCTCTGGTTCGAATCTTTGTAAGGTACATGTATGTATATTAAGTTTAGATGGTGATTAAGTAATGGTGACATTAGAATATATTACTGGTTTAAATTTTTATTCATGTTTTCCAGGCCTTCATTTATGAAAATAAGAGGAGCTCTGTTAATAACTCTCCTGTATTCATTTAGGAGCTCAACAAGGGGCTCAATTAATTACATGTCATAACAAAAACACAGGCCTTTCAAGTAATAAGGAGCTCAATTTTGGAGCTCCTGAAAGACTGCTCAGTAGAGCTGTAGGAGCTCGGAGCTATAGCTCTCCTCAGAAAGGAAGGTCTGGTTTTCCCTTCGTTTTGCCTTTTTCCCCTCAAATTTTACAACCATGAGCTCCATCTATAATTTGCACCATTTTTTTTATCCAAATCCGAGTAATTTTTAAATTTGGTCCCTGTACAACTGAAAATGATCCTTTGCTGTTTTTAGCCTATAACTTAACTCCAAACCTTTTGGCCGCAGATAGTACAAACTATACCTTTTTGGAATCCTTGTGATTAAACTATTAACTTGGTATACTTTTCAATATGATTGGATCAATTTCAAAATTTGACCCCTGTTATCGATCTTTGACTCCCGAAAAACCAATTTCCCCACCCCCTACGATAACTCACTTTTTTTGGTAAATGTTGACACTCATACCTACCAAAATCAGTTGAAATCAGCTTCTTTAAAAAATTTTCACAAATGAAACTTACTTGAGGGATACTAATTAACAGGAAGTTTTCTGGGAATTTCAATTGCTCCATTTTCCTTAAATGAAAATGCAGAATGTTGCACGTTGCTCACAATCATGACAATTGGCAGTTCGAATCATATTTTTAATTTTTTTAGCAACTAAAGGGTAAGGAATACATAAGCGGTGACGGCCAAGAAATCCTAAATTTAGCCGTCGTCATTGGTTGAACACGTTTAAAAGCAAAGCGAGACCCGGAAGCGCTATCTTGTCGGAAAATTCTGATTTTATTTTATATATTATAAAGCAATATTTTCATGTTTCATGAATAACAGATGAGGACGATGTTGGGAACACCCACAAGCGACCCATATCACATCAAAGCGGCTAAATTGGTTTCTGGTTCTTGTCTACATTATTAGAGTAAATATATTTTGATTCATTTGGGTGCATGAGTTCATATATTATAAGGAGCTTGACCGCCATCGTGTGGGATTATAATTGAGGAATCCCCACACCAAGCTCCGCAATAGGTAATATTCCCACTACTTTGTTAATACAGTTATGTACGGTACCCCGTTAAAACTATAGAGGAAAATGTCAACTTTATTCCGTGAAGGGTTTCCGAATTCATAAGTGTGTCAGAAAAAAGTGTGTCAGATGGGTCAGGTTACGGAGCATTACAGTAGTGTGCGGTTTGAGAATCGAATAAAGAGTTAATTATTGTTGAAATGCTAATATGAACACCTTGAAACATTAACTTTACGGGGTACGGGTGCAGATATATACATACGGGGAAAGGGGGTCTATGCATTAATCCGAATGGGTTCGTCTATCCGAAGAATCGCTATTTCGAAGGTTCGTTTATCCGAAAATTCGTTATTACGAAGGTTCGTTTATGCGAAGGTTCGTTTTTCTAAGGTTTATTCATGTTTTCCAGGCTTCATTATGAAAATAAGCGGAGCTCTGTTAATAACTTCTCTGTATTTTTCCAGTAGGAGATCAACAAGGAGGCCAATTAATGACATGTCATTAACAAAAAAACACAGGCATTTCAAGTAATAAGGAGCTCAATTTTGGAGCTCCTGCAAAGACTCTCAGTAGCGCGTAGGAGCCGGCGCTATTAGCTCCTCCCAGAAAGGAAGGTCTGGTTTTCCCTTCGTTTTGCTTTTCCCCTCAAAATTTACAACCTAGGAGCTCCATCTATAATTTGCACTATTTTTTTATCCAACTCCGATTAATTTTTTCACTTTGTCCCTGGAACAACTGAAATGATCCTTGTGTTTTTAGCCTATAACCGTAACTCCAAACTTTTGGCCGCAGATAGTACAAACTAACTTTTTGGAATCCTGTGAATTAAACTATTAAACTTGGGTAGACTTTTTCAATATGATTGGATCAATTTCAAAATTTGACCCTGTTATCGATCTTTGACTCCCGAAAAACCAATTTCCCCACCCCCTACAATAACTCATTTGTGGGTAAAGGTTGACCACTCATACTACCAAATCAGTTGAAATCAGCTTCTTTAAAAAATTTTCACAAATTGAAACTTACTTGAGGGATTCACTAAGAAACAGGAAGTTTCGGGAATTTCAATTGCCTCCATTTTACTTAAATGAAAATGCAGAATGTTGCACGTTGCTCACAAATCATGCCAATTGGCAGTTCGAATCATATTTAATTTTTTAGCAAACCTAAGGGTACGGAATTACATAAGCGGGGTGGGGGGTGACGGCCAAGAAAGAAGAAAGAAATCCTCTAAATTAGCCGTATCAGTGGTTGGTTTTTTGTTGGGGAACCGTTTTGAAAAGCCAAGCGAGACCCGGAAAAAAAGCGCTATCTGTCGGAAAGATTCTGATTTTATATTAGTATATTATCAAGCAAATTTTAATGTTTCATGAATAAAACAGAGAGGGACGGATGTTGGACACCCAACAAGCGACCCATTATCACATCAAAGCGGTTCTAAATTGGTTTATGGTTCTTTGTCTACATTTTAGAGTTAATATATTTGGATTCATTTGGGGTGCATTGAGTTAAATTATATTATAGGAGCCTGGCCGCCATCGTGTGGGATTAGAATTAGGAACCCCCCACCCCCACGTCGCAAAATAGGTTCTTGCCCACTCTTGTTAAATACGTTATGTCGGTACCACGTGTTAAAACTTATAGAGGAAAGGCAAATGTAAACTTTATCGTGAAGGAGGGTTTTTCCGAATTCATAAGTTGTGTCAGAAAAAAGGTGTTGTCAGAGGGGTCAGGTTACGGAGCATTGACAGTAGTGTGCCGGTTTGTTTTTTTTGAGAAATCGAAATAAAGAGGTATTATGTTTTTGAAATGCTTAATATGAACACCTTGAAACATTAAATTTCCGGGGGGGTGGGGTACGGGTCGGCTATATACATAGGGGAAAGGAGGGTCTAGATAATCCGAAGGGTTAGTCTATCCGAAGAACGGCTATTTCAGAAGGGTTCGTTTTTTATTCCGGAAAATTCGTTATTATACGAAAGGTGCGTGGTTCGTTTATACTGAAGGTTCGTTTTTCTAAGGTTTATTAATCCGAATGACTGTTATTCCAAGGTTCGTTATTCCGAAAAAGAAACTAAGGTTCGTTTATCACAAAATTAAATAAGATGCGTTTAGCTTATTCCCTTCGTGATTGAACGAACATTATTTCAATCATTTCGGACTCAACGAACCTGGGTATAAAAATTAACCTTTGTAATAACACAGCTTCGGATTAAAAACAAGCATCGGAATAAACAAACCGGGTATTTAGGCCCTAAATAAAGAACAAATGTTAGGATTAACGAACCTTAAGTGGAAGAAGCATTTGAGAGTAAGGGCCTGAAGGTAAAGACTAAAGTGATGGTGGTGGGGAAGGAGGGGGACGGGAGGTGTAGGGAGTAAGGTGGACACATGTGGAATATGTGGAAAGAGGGTGAGGGCAAATTCAGTGTTGTGTGAGGAAATTTGGGAAATGGATCCATGGGCGATGCATAAAGATGAAGAGAGTGACCCCACAGTTTGGAAAGAGACTTGGGGTGTGGTGGTTAGATGCAAGAAGGAGTTGAGGGAGTGGTGGAAGGAGGTGGAAACAGTGAAAGGGTTCACATACCGAGGCGACAGGATTAGGCGGTTGGTGGGATGTGAGGCGGCTGGTGGAAAGCTAGAGAAGTTCTTTCATAACTTCCAAGAACTGCATTGATGGCCGGTAAATTTGACCTGACAAGTTCCGTCACTTCCGCTGCACTCCTAATCGATTAACTGCAGGGTAAAACAGTTCACTGAAGGTCACGGATTGCAGTGACGTTGCAGTAAACTTGCGGAAATTTGGCAATGTACTGCAAACATGCTGCCAGCCCAAAATACTGCATCTTGCGGCATCGCCAGTTAAAATAATTTTTAAATTCGTTGCGTACTGCATTCGTTGCAATAATGCAAGTGATTGCAGTGACAATTTAGTTCTGTGAGCATAACCTTTTTGTCTTTCATCATCGTTTAACATTTGGACATTACCGTATATCAGCTAACGTATCAGCTAACGTAAAGGTTTTGCCGTTGTACAGGACTTGGTAACCACAATAAGCCAACACCCAAATGAAAGTCAATCTGACATAGTCAAGAATTACAAAGCTTACCTTAAACAGGACTCTGTAGATCTTTACAATACTAACAGACACAAGACCGCCCCATTGTTTTCATCCCAACGGCGAAAAAATGTACTAATTGGATGTGAATTTCAATCAGAAAGAATTATTTACTCCATTTCCAAACTCTCATGCGTGGAGTGGTTGCCGTTTCGGAGTTTTTTTTTTTTTTTTTTTTGTTTTTTTTTTTTTTTGACGGGTTGTCAAAGGCTCGACAAGCGTTGGTTTGTTTCATTCAACAAACATTACGTTCTCACTAAAGCCACTTTTGGGTGAAAAGACGGTGACACAAGATGACAACTGTGGTGATTGGTTTAAAGATGGCGTTAGCTTTTGTTTTATGGATACCAAGTCCCCTGTTACAGGCCCCCAAACTTTACGTTAGTGATATACGATACTGTCCAAATGTTAAAAGATGAATACAAGCAAAAAGGTTATGCTCAGCAGAACTAAAGTGACAATTTTGGTAGGCTGCATTGCAGGTACACCATCGAACTGTGGTTACGCTTTGCCCTAGCGGCAACCTCTACCAACACAATAGTACATATAATTCGACGTAACCATGCTTGATTCAGTCAGAAATGAAAAATGCTACCTCTGCATAAATGAGTTAAAAAACCAGCCTCACACACCAAATTTCTGCTTTATAGCATCTTTACATATTTCCGATACATGTTGGTTACAACTGGTATTTTGTATTGCACACATTAAGTCAAAAAACGCGTGCAAGCGACTTTTTTTTTTGCGTAAAATGCTCATGCAACAACCATAACAAACCGGAAATCTGTGGGATGGCAGGCACTTTGACCCTTGCTAGTAAACAAGATGCAAGCTATTTGTGTGAGAATTATTTTTTTGCGATTTTTAAGATTGTGAACATTATGTTTTATGGTTAACTTTATGGTTTTTTAAACAGAAAAATCTAAGCCCACATGAGTCAAAAATAACTTTAATGCGTTTTGAAATTTGCTTTTATAGTGTTCTGAGTATGGCATCAAAAAAGTGAAAAAATAAAATATCGCGAACATTTTCCCCGTACAGGCCCGTACGGTTTCCGACTGTTTACACAACATGATTAAATTTCTTACTATGCTTAAACAAAAGCTTTCTTTCCTTATCGTTGTATAGGGATACCCCCCCCTCCCCCCCTCCGCTAATGGCACCACAAAAACAGTCACCCCGGACCTCACACAATGGATATGAAAATTTTATCACTTATTCGAGCAATATAGGTCGTTGTAATTGAAAACCGGAGAATGAGAAGTAAAAATTTGGTAAGCGTATAAAATTTTTGGACATTGGTGTTTCGGGCTTTAGTGAAAGGTCACGGATCTACCTGACCTAAGGTCAGCATGCCGTTTTAGTTGTCAACAAGCAGAATTCGCTGGGTAACATCACTGACCATGAGAATATTTTGAGGTTTATTTCCACATTTGTTATTCTCTCTTCTTTTGAATTCGACCTGCCATCTTGTTCAAAACTGGTCTGGTTAAGTGTGAATTTTATATCAGTACGGACCAATTATAATGGTAGATGATGAAAAGGTAATTTTAAAACATGTCAAACAAGGGGCCTCCCAGGTTATAACGCTTAAAAGCTAGTCAATGGAGTGTTCTCTGTGGTAGAGGGTTAATATCACTCTACCACAGATTCGATCGGGTAACATTGCGCACTGCACGGCAATGCCAGTGAAGTATGAACGGAACCTAAGGTATGGTGGGTGAAGTTTAGAGAATGTGGAGAGTGTACTTGGGGAAAAGCTTCCTTTGAAATGAAGGATTGGTGCTACAGGAGTTGTGTGAGATAGTGTTGATGTAGGGGAGTGAGACATGGTGCCTGGTGAAAATGAGATGGGGCTTTTTTGAGAAGGGCAGGAGAGAGCAATGGTGAGACTGAGAGCAATGTTGTGGTGTGAAAATTGATGGATAGGAAGAAAGACTGAGGATTGATGCAGATGTTGGGTTTGGAAGCGGCGGCTTACCGACTGGCAAGGCGAATGGTGTAAGATGGTATGGGCACTTGCTGAGGAAGGATGAGGAGAGTTTTTTAAAAAGGGCTTTTGAGTTTGAGGCTGACGACTGCGAAGGCGAATGTGTTTTGTAAGTGGTATGGGCACGTGCTGAGGAAGGATGAGGAGCAGTTTTAAAAAGGGCTTTTGGTTGAGTGGGTGGGGTTTGAGGAAGAGGGGCCGACCAAAGAGGACATGAGGACTGCAAGTGGCAGGAGGAGAGAGTGGAGGAGGAGAGTAGGGGGTGGGTTGAGGATGGGGGATGTGTTTGAATCGGCGAAGTGGAAGGAGGGAAAGTTAAGGCGTGCTACGAATGTGAGGTGGAATTCCGGCCACCCCGGTTGCGGGGACAAAACAGGATTTAAAACTTTGGTTTTCTACTACTACTAAAATTTAAGGCCCGGGAAGGATGTTTCCTTTTGATACGATTATACATTGGAGCATAAAATAAATAAAACAATTCTAGCTGCTATGGACAAAACAAAAAATGTGGTCGACCAAATAAATAATATAATATTAATAATAATAATATAATAATAATACATTGTCATGTCATCATCGTCGTCATGACGTCATCGTCATAATTCGCCAGTCATAATCGCCTCGTCATTGTTGTTGTAATTATCATCATCTAAGTCGTCATCGTCGTCATCATCATCGTCCTTATGTATTTTTCCACATTTTTCCCATGAATAGCACCGCTGAAGACGGCCGTTATATACCAACATGCATGCGTCGGCCGCCCTGTGAACTGAACCACATGGCGGGACACATGGGTCACGACTTTTAAGGTTTACATGGACCCAGGTTAATAATTTAAATAAAAAACAATCAAGTACAACACAAATACTTACAGTACCAAAGATGTAGAAGAATAGAAAAAATAAACTAACACTTTATTAATTATTCACAAAAAAAACGACGTACAGCGCTTGTTCTGTAGGGTCGAAAACTGGCACAAGGTACGTCCGAAAAACTGGCACAGTGCTTCGATGTCATTGATTGTTCGCCGATGGTGGATAATGCGACTCGTTGCCAAACACCATTTCATTGCCACAAGTTGTGATGGTCCATTACATGGAATGTGTTGGTGACCGTAAATTCATATTATTTTTAAATATTTAGCGCGTCTAATGTGTCCGATAGAAAAATTGGGGCGGGCCTACCCTAAGAAGTATCCAGTGACCAGGCTCCCCCAGCCTGCCCCAGTCCCAGGAAAGGTTTTCCTGACCTTCAGTCAGTTCATGACCTTGTATGACTAAAACTTGTAATGATGTTTTTAATGTATCTAGAGGCCATGAGACTAGCTATAAGTCTAACCAGGGAAGGTGGGAAGTCCCTGGTCTAACTGAG
>JAMKCH010051397.1:0-10472 GCA_023653785.1 Ophioderma brevispina
AGCTTTCAGTAAGAAAGACGACAAGCGAGGCATCCAATGATGCCCGAAAAAGCAGAAACCTCCCCAAAGACTGCCTTCACTAAAATTAAAAATAATTACTACCACAAACTGCCCACCACCTCTAGAACATTTGGCCGAATTTCCGGCGGAAATGGACATAAACCGGCCGACAGTTTCGCTAACAAACCCGACCATATTAAAACAAACCGCCGCTCTCGCTAGCAACACCCCATCATCTGATGGGTTAAAAAGGGATGTTCGAAATTGGACATAATTGCTCCAGAACGTTAACGTCTAAGTCCGGTTTCTTCAGAGCGGCATGATCCGAGCGCATTTCAGATCTGTTGGAATGATCCTGATGAGAGCGACATGTTAACAATCTTGGTGATCGCCGGAGCTGTTTCATTGCATACATTGTTGAAAGTGTCACAGGTAGAGGCAAGAGGACATGAGTATGGAATCGGCTTTTATTGCGGCTAGAACTGTCTCTTCTGTTACCCCTATTGGTCTCGAACTCACTGAACGGAGGTAGTGCAGTCTCATTAGTTTACAACGGAGAGCGGAAGGTGCATTGGATACTTCAAGAATCTCGCGTTGCAAATTTGTCTGACCTTTACTCCGGCTGAAGAAATGCGCTCCAAATTGAGATCACCCCCTCGCCTTCTTGGGATTGGATGTACAGGACGAGTACAGATTTGCCTTTGGAGAAGATAGTTTGTCGACAACACGAAAAAGATCGCGTGATTGTCTTCAGCGATCTGTTGGTATGAAACTCGGTCTTTGACTTGATAAGTGCAGATAACGATATTGATTGCAATGACGTTGTATATTTCTTTGTCGACGGTGAGACCAGATTTCTGCCATTTCCTCTCAAGGCGTCTCCGTTTTTGCTTGCAATCGAGGGGACTCATTATACCATGGGGCATGTGGACGGAGTATTACAGTACTCTCTTTCTCCGGCTCCTTTTTGTCAAGAACGTTTTGACAGACCGTTGTTATATTCGCTAACTGCGGAGGTTCAGCGTCAGTAGATGGACAAAATTGACTGTAACGAAGACTGAACATCTTGACAGAAATGCTTGTTGTCGATCTTGCGGAATTATACATCACTGATCACCATTAAAATATCTTACTGGAGGAAGTCATAAAATTTGGCCTCCCTCAAAAACCATTCTCTGTATTGAATGAATCCACAAATGATTATTAAGTTCATGTCACACTTGTTTTCAGCAGTAATTGTTGAATTGCATGAATTAATTAGAACAGATTTGGTTACAGGCATTGATCTGACGTCCATGTACCAAAATGTGTGTGATGGTGTATGTGTGCGGTCATTTACAACATTATATTTTTTTTTTTTTTGGTACATTTGCACTATAATTTTTATCACCATCGTACCCATGCAATCAATCAGGCTTAGAAAAGTCAACATACTGTACAAAGAACCGCGTTAAAGGCTGATCAGAGATTTCCAGATGAAGGCCCCTCCATTTCTTCTAACAAAATCATGGTTTTTTGCATGTATACCATAATACCTTGTCCACATAAATGAATCACTGGTGTGAAATAGTTAAGCTGAATTGAAATCCTTTTTTTGGTTGTTTTCCCCAAATCTAGAAAATCATAACTTTGTAACACCAAAATTTCTTTGCGTGATTTACTTCATTTATACCACAACAGATGAACGATGCGATCAAGGTCACAATAATAACCAGCCGAAACTACCCTGTTTTTGCGGAGATACGATAACAAAAAACGATCGCAAAAGCAATCCGACCAAAAGTAATATCTTTCGCTATATGGACCGTAACAATCACATAAATAATGGCTTATTACAGTGAATTACTCGCCACCCCACTATAGCAGTTTATCAAACATCAAAGTTTAGGTCAGTGTGTTTTGTTGTAACATTAAAAGGCCAGTGAGTGATCTATTACCATCTCATCAAATGAAAAATCATGCCACTCACCGCTATAATTAATCCGACCACACTCACTACTGCAGGATCTAATCCAGCCCTTCCCAGGCCCAGCCCGGGCCCAGGCCAATGATGACACCCACACCAGCGTGCTCATTTCCAGTTCACCGTTGTGTTTAATGGTGAATCAAAATTCCTGCATGATGATGTCCCATACATACAAAGCTACCTTTTTCTTGTGCGTGTGTGTGTGTTGCATCTCAGAGATTGTCAAACACCTGCATTTTGCTTCGAGGTGCACGAGATATTACATCTATCACCAGAATAGGTATGTACCACTCTTGCATACATTGTACGTTTACATTCGAAAAAATGTAATTCTGTAGCAACATAAAGATGCTTACAGATACATGCAGGTGAGTGCTGTTTAAAAACTAGGCAAAAAAGTTCATCCCAGAAGACCACGCATGGCTTTTAAAATGTGCCTATTTCTTTAAAAAAAAAAAATATTGGAGGGAAAATCATCACTTAAACTTAAATATCATTTATACTATTTTGTGTGATGTTTATAGCCTATGTATGTGTGTGGAAATAAATAAATTCTGTTATGTTATATTATACAATGAATTTAGTAATCTGGCATCACACATTGACCGATTTACTACAAGAAAGAAATAATTTTCATGGCATTTCACTTATGAGTTTATAAATTCTATTTTATTCCATGCTTTTTATAATATGTGGCCTTTTAGCTTCCCCAAATTTGTAATTTTATGAATTGTTACCCTTGATCCTGTGTTATCTACTATATAGCCATTGTAAATATCAGACAAAATAGGAATGAAGTATGAACAAGGCAAGCAATTGACAAGGCCCCACACACACACACTGCATATGCAATGGGACGATGTGGAAAGACATTTTTCTTACTCTTCTCCCACCTTTTCCTACATGATACTATCCAAATGTGTAAAGTTCATAGAAAATACAAAATTAAACTGACTTGTGTAATTTCATTGTGGCAGTATATTTTTTTTGTACATCATTTTTAACCCTCCTTTATGCATGTGTATATACTTCATGTACTTGGAGCCATGGTTCTCACCAAGTAAAAAATCATAACATGGAGTGAATTGGACCCAAAATTTCTAATATCCAATGGAATATTTTGGCATCCAAGATCAACCCACCAAATGTTTGCTAAATAGTCCATTTCCCTACCTCGCGAGATTTGATGGTCGCACCAGTAAACCAAGTGCGCTGGCTTAAGGCAACGGTGTTTTTACACACGCAAACAAAGACGCGTATGTATCTTGACGCATGCGTAAAAGCTGCGTCATGGTTATGATGTCACTGCATGGAGGTAGAGAAATGGACTACAGGTATTTTTTCCAAGGTTATTAGTTTTACTCCCTGGGTGAATTTGTAAATATGGTATTTATATATACACATATCCCAGAAGCCATAATGCTGTAAAAACCTTTCTGTTACAAACTTCCATTAATTTTGTAGGCAAGTTATACAGCAAATGTACATTAATTAGTAGCGATCAGAGTGATGGCGCAAATGAGAAAGTGACTATTTACTTCTTGAATTAACTGCTACAAACACCAAAATCAACTCCCATTATAAATATAATTGGTACATTGTACTTATATTCCTAAGATTTTTGCATAATACAGCTCATTATAACCCAGGTATGGACCTTATCATAGGGTCAATGACAGGATTACTGTTGAGTGTCATGAAGCCTAAATGCATTGCACACTGGCCCATGATTCACTACATTGTAAAGGTGAACTGAATCAAAACAACTTTGGTTTGACACACCAGTGACACCACTTGAAAATAAAATGAAATAATTACACCTTGTTAAAATTTGTTTTCATTTATGAACGTTCATATTTGTCATATGGTATGTAGACTAAAGTTTGTCAATTACAAGTATAGTCTATGGCAAGGTTACTGTAATGCCTCATCACTTGGGTCAATAGCAAAACAACTCAGTGATCACCCTTTCAAATTGGGCCTTCACCCTCTCAAATTCTCAAAAACCACTGACCATAGAACATGCTAACGTGCAAATCATGGTTTTGTCTCATAAAATATGCTCAGCCATAAATGACTCTGGCAGCAATGTGGTTATGACTCTCTGCCCGTCACCGTGATGACCAGCAATAATACATATCTCTCAACTTTTCAACATATACTAATTACTTGTACTACAAATCGGCCACTTCTAATTACTTTGAGGATTTCCCTTCCTCAGTGATGGAATCGCACTGGACTGGCATTACCTACCTATGTGGTAAAGTAATGATACCGAATCGTTTAGACCTACATGTACATGTGTCACATCCCTTCAATCTTGTGACACACAATGTACAAGTTAATTCTTATGATCATACAAGGTTGAACTTGACTTTTCAATTGCTTCATTCCCTGTGTAGGTACATGTACATACTATGCCACATTATCTTACATCCCATAGCGGGCATGCATGTATCTCAATTATCTGTCTGTACATGACTCAGAGTATAAAAGAATTGGCTAATTTTCATAACCTAAAAAAACCCTTGGGTAAATAATTATATTGTGGTCCTACACTTGGGAAATTTAGCATAATTATGTCCAGTCATATTTTAATGATGTACGTGTAATTATAGCCAGCCTTGTTCAAATCTAATATACCTGTGTGTGCCTACTGCATGCACCCATGCCGCATGTGCAGGTACAAAGCCCACACACAAGGCAGACGCATATAAAACCTGTACACACGCACTCGATATACACTTGCCCTAGACTCCGACATGCCATAAGGCACATGCATGAACACACACTGCTTGCATACTGTTTTGATCAGTGAACTAAATATGCAAAAAATCGAAAATTCCCTGCGTGTTTTTCTATTATGTCAAAGAAACCCATTTTTACACTTCACGTTTACATGTATTCTACAGAACCAACCCACCACCTTACTGGGGGATCTTCTATACATTTAAACTCTAATTTCCTACAAGCTTTTAATTTTCCAAGAATTGATTATCCCCTGTATATTTTAAGCCACTATGTACTGTAAATTGATGGTATTAAAATGTACTATGTGCTGCTCAGTCAATTACTCGCCACATGATTGCTGTGTGGATTTAATTTGTGCTGCGTGGTAACTCCCACCCAAGTTTTTTGCAAGCTTGGGTCTACAGGTGCAGAGGTACATTCACCAAGCAACACAAATCAGCACGTAATGCTTATTTTAGTGACACCAGGGGACAGGCAATTTTTTTTGCAAATGATTATGAGGGCGGGCGACGCCCCTCATATTGCTTCGTCGTCGTGCGGGGTGTCTTATATAGTGTAGCATTTTGTTTACTTAACTTATTTGTTTAGATTCAACCACGCAAATTACCAGGACTTTGTAGGGATGATAGAAACGGGATTGTAGATCAGAAGGAGAAGGTATATGATTGACCTTCGATACGCAATATATTGGAAACTGACAAAAAATGTTTCAAAATGGAATTCTTAAGTGATTTTCGAGGAGATCTTGATTTAGCAGAGGAAAGTGTTTTTGAAGAAGAAGGAATACAATCTGCGTAGGTTGTCTTGAGCTCCGAGTGTTACCTATTTCCGCGAGATGGTTTCTACCACTTCAAGTGGGCTAGATAGTCCTGTTTCTGCTTCCTTACTTGGTGCGAGGCGTTTGTAATTTTTACTTAGTGAAATGGTGAGGCAAATCTAGGCATACTTTTTAGGTTTTGACGTCTTCCACCTGTTGGTAAATATTTAATAAAAACCAGTATATAAAATAAGGGGTTAATATAGGGATATTTGTAATGGCGAATACGTATGATGTATTTTGAGAAGACATTTTTGCTTGAGTTGTCGCCGTTGCGACCCCCGAAAGTTAATGGAAAAATCGCCCAAACATCTTACGTCATAGTCGTTTGCAAGATGTCCACGTTGGAAGAATAGAGAGTAGTAACTATCCCATAATACCATTATGGCAAACTTGGTCCAAACGGGGTATAGTTTTAAAGCTTGTAACTTAATTATCTGTTACATGATGCAGTCTTAAAAACCTCATACTGCGTTAGGGATATAGTGAAATCGATCGCACTATCTAATATCCAAGATTAGCACCTAATTCATGTAATTGATGGCCACGTGTGAAAAGAATCGAATATCACTATTAATCCATAATACATTGTGTCAAGTTAGCCCAATATAACATTGGTATAAACAGTGGGTGACATAACGAATGTGTACACGCAATCTGAAACCTTATATACTGGGTTGTGGGATTATGGTTAAATGCATATAAATCCTTTTCATCTCCACTTTATGGGCACTCTAAAGCACTCAAAGGCTTCCGTGCTATGTTGTTTATCGCATGCCGGATCTAATTGACAATGTTTAGGCCTACGTGCTCCTAACTAATAGAAAAAACGACGATGCATCAAGATGCAGTAACCATCAATTGGATGGTTAGGGAGGGCATAGTTGTGGGTCATAGGTCATGTAGGGTCATTACAGGGCAAACTGACATATAGCCATGGGTCTTGGCCAGTTGGTTATCTTGAGAAAGTTTGGTGGCTATACAACTTAAACTTGGAAGAAGGTTTTGATTATGTTGGGGTCAAAGGCCAGTAGGGTCATTGGAGGTCAAAAGGGCATATGAGCCATAAGAGGGCATTCTGTGCATACCATAAGAGTTTGAGACCGGTGGTGTCTTTAATAGTATTTTATTTTACTAGGAGGTCCTTGGATTGGCCATCACCTGTGTTTTTGCGATCACCCTGGATTGAATGACCCTCGGCTTTTGCGGTTCATGTGACCTTGAACGACCCCTGATGTCCTTGTCAAGAGCTATAAAAATTTTTGTCATCAACAATCGCCCCACCCACCAAGTTTCGCCCGGATTACAAAAGTTTACCCCATTGGACCTCCTTTGACTTTGAATGACCCTGATGACCTTGTGGTGACCTTAAGATTTGTGGCATCAACAATCAACCCTGACCCTCAAGTTCATTGTCATACATCAACCACCAATGTTACCCCATTTGAACCTTTGACCTTGAATGGACCCTAATTCCCCACTAGTGAGCATTACCCACTAGATGAGATACTGGAATGTTTTTCGACCTAATTAGCGCCCAGGGTGCTCATATCCATACGTCAAAGCATGGGTATGAAAGCACGGCCAAGCTTACCCAATAATGGCCCGACATTGACTTTGACCCCCAAAACAACCCCTCGAAAACGTGACCACAAAAGTGGTACGGTGAACTCTACCAACATACCAAACTCATATCCATACGTAAAGCACGGCCAGTTTACCCGATAACGACCCCTGGATGACCTTTGAATCCAAAAATGACTCCCTCGCAAAACGTGACACCACAAAACTTGTACGGAGAAACTCGACCACCCACACCAAAACTCACATCAATACGTCAAAGCATGCCCAAGCTACCCAAGAAAACGGAACCCTGAATGACCTTTGACCCAACTGACCCCTCAAAAATGTGACCACCAAAACTTGTACGGTGAAATTCTACCACCATACTAAACTCTATATCACCATACGTCAAAGCACGCAAGTTAATGCCATAACGACCCCTGAATGACCTTTGCAGGCTGCAACCCTTGAGATTTTGGAATCAGGAGGGAGATTTGATCTTGGAATCAGGAGATTTGATCTTGGAATCAGGGAGATTTGATTTAGATCAGGGAGAGTTTTTTTTAAAAATTTACCTAGTGAAGCAGTTAAAGTGTAATACCCTAGGTCATCAAGAGGGATACAGCCATGGATACTGTCTTAAAGATCATTGAAAGCTTCACATTTAAGGTACTGTCACAGGAACTTAGTCCATCTTGGATTTTTTTTAAAGGAATTGACATGAAAGGTTGGAGCTAAAGTAACAGTCAACTTGAAAAGGTTCTAACTTGAAAACGGAGCCACCTACATAGTTATGAACTGCATCATGAGATAGAAGCTCTTTAAAATAAAGCTTTCCCAAAAAAAGTGACAGGGCTTCGCCGTCTGACTGCCCCCATTTAAGGAAACTGTCAGTAGGAACTAAGTCCATATGGAGATGTGAAAAAAATGTTGAAATGAAAAACGTCTAAAGTAAAGTTCAACTTTAAAGGCTCATAACTTGAAAACGGGGCCATCTACAAAATATATGAACTGCATCATGAGATAGAAGATGCTTTTAAAATAAAGCTTCCCAAAAAAAAATGACAGGGCTCCGCCGTCTGCAGCCACCCATTAAGAAACTGTCAGTAGGAACAAAGTCATTGGAATTTTAAAACAAAAAATGTTGAACATGCAAAACGTTAAAGTACCCAAAGTCAACGTTCAAGGATCCATACTGAAAACGGAGCCATCTACAAAACATATGAACTGCATCATGAGGATAGAGCTCTTTAAAAATAAAGCTTTTCCCGAAAAAAAATGACCGGGCTCCGCTGGTCCTCGACAGCCCCCGTTTAGGGAACTATCATTGGGAACAAAGTCCACAAACAGGCACTCAAATTAATTATAACCTAACACTTTTGCATTAATAGCAATAATGGAGCGAAAAGGATAAGAAATATTCAAAAAGGCAAACAGCAAATCACAAAGGTCATTATCATTGTAGCCCCGTCCCTTGACCACTGGAGGATGTTATTGTTAACCTTGACTTTGACACAGCATATGAGCATAGCCTATACAGTTAAATGGTTTTTAATATGAAAAAATATTGCTGTGCTGGTCCATCCGAAAGTCGGGGAGAAAAACGATTCAGAAATAGAGCTTGGAGTTACCGTTTAATTTCCTATCCGCTTACACGGTCTGTATTTCGTTTGTTAAACGGTCATAACAAGTTAACAACTGCAGAATTTGGCGCTTCCACAGAAATGCAATTCTTGCCACCATAAATCGTTCGTAATCGGGTTACCGGCTTTGCATTCGATCACAAGTATCATCTTAAACATAAAATGTTGTTGTACTTCCTCTGTTATGTTTTAATCCAACATAAAGCAGTTGAATATCCAAAGATCCCAAACGACGAATCACAGTGGAGCTTGCCATTTACCTTTTTTGTAGATCATCCGGGTAATATAGATCCTTTTAATTGCAGCACCGCGAATTGGGCCGTGTTATGCGGTTTACACCTGGTACAAAAAGTATCTCGATGTTTGTCGATCAGTATTGTGTCAAATGTCACCATTTTGAAGTTTTCGAAATATACATTTTATTGTCTAGGTCTTGCACTTTCATTTAATACATGGCTTGTAAAAAAACGTGCAGAAATGGTGAGATAGAAAGCCGGAAAGACGCAAACCCCCAAAACCAAAAATGGGCATTTTTTTTTCAATGGGCACTGCATAACAGTGTTATGGGACACGAAACACGCGGACCACAATCAATATTGCAAGTAGGCTTTCTCGCCATCCATGGTCGGAAAACCTATATGTGTAAAATTTCCAATTACACACGTATTGTTGCGTTGTCCCACACGTGACCATTGAAAAGCCAAAAACTGCAACTTTTGGTTTGGGGGTTGTGGCGTACTTTCGGGCACTCTATCTCGGAATTTTTGCACGCTTTTTTAATATAGATTTTGACCATATGGGGTCAAGGTCACATGGGCCACTAAAGGAAAAAAAGGGGCACATGGGTCACCATATGCCATTCTGCGCATACCAGTAAAAGTCCTGGACCGGTGGTTCTTTGTTTGTCATTTGCATTTAGTTGCAGAAGTGATTTATTATATAATTGACAAAATTGGGGTCACAGGGCCATACCAGGGGTTCATTAGAGGCCACTCTAAGTATACTCAATATGAGACGTGGGTCAGTGATTCTTTGACTATACGTGTAAGGTAAGCTGTGCAAATGTACACTAAGCAGTTAACATTCACACTCCAGGTTTCCACGGCATGCCTTACAATGCTCGTATGCAGCAAGCTCGAATAACCACGTATATGGTCTCTTTTACAGCAATATTATTGACGCTGGTTAAAACAACATTATAAGGAATCGAGAGGTCCTGGCATACTGGTAGCAGAGAAAATTGTCTTCAGTACGGGTTTTAAAAAAAAATGTGTCTATTAATTTTCGTATGTTCAGGCCACTTTGAGGGATATCCTCTATCAAAAATAGGGATTACTACTGACAAATTTCCTCGACTCTTGTTGAACGATTTATAGGATATTCCTAGTCAAAATGTAAGGAATTTGACTAGGGATATTCCTAGGCAAAATGTAAGGAATTTCTGGCAGGAATTTCTGGTGTTCCAAAGATTTCCGCTAGTATTGATATGCTTACCACTTATTTCAACATTTCCGCTTTCAACAAAGCGGTTTGATATAACAACAAAAAGGGTAAAAGTCGAATGTTAGGCAAATCATTTATGTGGAGACGGCGACACAAAAGTAATATATAAACCCGTCAAAGTAAGGCAAGCCGTGTTGTCGTCTCAACTCGCATAGAATATTATCGCAGTTGTAAGGGTTATTAAAAAATATTCTGAAGTATGTCCACCTGATGTAGCAAGTGAATACCC
>JAMKCH010051398.1:0-21318 GCA_023653785.1 Ophioderma brevispina
TGGGCAGACAGCTAGGTTTCTTAAGTGCAGTCAAGATGTGAATTTGAAGTGCTAACTGTGACTGTATGTAGAACTGTCAAGTTCATTTTAAAGTGGAATACCCGATTGTGTTCAATAATTGAAATTGGTTTAGCATATGAGTCATTAAACTGTAAAATAAACATAAATATACATGCCATTTACAACTCAAGAACAAAAGGTTTGAAAAGTGCTTATTTTAATTTGCTCCTATACAAAATTATTATATTTTTTGTTATTTGATTGATTGATTTTGCTTTACCCGATTTTGTTTTTTTAAATTTTAATACTGGTATATGTAGGGATGACCCCCCAACAAACAAATTTGGGTAATTGAGTGTGCTGTCCAGTGTTTATACTTATGAAAAGTTTGTAGCAATTTGGTTTAAAGGGGCATTACCTGATTATTATTTTAATTTAACCAATTTAGTTGTGAATGGGATTAAATCGGCCAGGTTAATTGGTAAATGGAGAATTTCCTGTCACCCCGTAGCCTTCACAGCCTCAGTTTTGCATGAGGCTTTCTCTTCAAGATATTACGACTTTAGAAACCGGGACTGAGTCTTATGCAGGATGCGGGCGCCACCCTGCACGTGAGAGCGCCACCATACCCCGCCTGTGTTTGGAAATGTGAACGCACTGAATTCAAAAGTAACACTCGATCGATCTCCCTTCTGGTCACTTCATGAACAACAGATGGGTGTATGGGCGCGCTCACTGATCACGGCATATGCATAAAGCAAGGGGGCCCGCCGGTTTTATAAAGGTCGTAATTAGGGTCTTTTCCATTTTTGTCAATAAGCAGGTAGCTGTTATAGCATACATAGCAACAAGCATATGCAACGAGGCTCACAAATGCGCGCCATTTTCATAAGGCTTTGTTTAAAAACGAGCTCCCAATTTGCGAGCTCGTGCTATTGTGAACTCGTTATAAGTTCATTCTGTTTTCAAAAAGGCCCCGCTTTTCGCAATCTTGCGAGCTCACATTTCCGAGCTGCGTGTCGTGCTATTGTGAACTCGTTATAAGTTCTTTGTTTCAAAAACGAGCTTGCAATTTTTTTTGACGTTTGAAGCTCATTTGGCTTGTGCAAGCTCGTAACAAGCTTGTTATAAGTTCATCTGTTTCAAAAACGAGCTCGTAACGAGCATTTTTCAAACTTGTAACCGGACAGTTTCAAGCTTGTAACGAGCATGGTACAAGCTTGTAACGAGCATGTTACAAGCTCAAAATGTGCTCGCCATTTCGTCAGGGATATTAACAACGCAAGACTTCTTTCCCTGTTTTGTCATTAATTTGAAGTTTATGAGGTTTACATTTTATCATTTTCAGTTGTTTTGTGTGTCTTAAAAATGACAAAGATGAACACTCATTTTAATTATATTATAATATATGATTTATTTTTAAAATATTAATATTCCAGGAAATTTCCTCAAATATCAAAAGTCAACGTAATTATTTAATATAGTTCGGTTGTGTGATGAAAGTCAGTTGGCTAGCTTCCGAAAATCATCTCCAGCCTCAGCCGCAGCCCAGAAGGAGAAGAAAATTGTGGCGATTTCAGTGCCCATTCTTGCCAGGCATGCTCTGCAGGGGTCTTGAGTTGTTTTGCATGCTAAGAAAGTTTCTTCTGCTATAATATCCTCGACATATAGAACACCAAATATAAGTCGTACAAATCCTGGAGAGAGAACGAGAGAAGAAATATACACATTATTTGTATTAACCACTCTTGTGAAGTGCTGCATTAATTGAAGCCCCGGGGGGGCTACTCGACCCAACATTGGGTAAGGGTGTGCGTACACCGGGTAAAACCACAATCGACCCATATTTGTAGTGACCAAATTGTACAAAAAGATGACCCATTTATCTAATTGGCTTCAAAAATTGTCAACCCCATTTATATATTGGCTTTGAAATTTCGCACCATTTTCATAGTTCTCTTAGCAAAATCGGCCGTTTCATAGTAACTTTTCCAAAAAATCAGAAAAATATCAACCATTTTCATTGCGATTTTAGGCGAAAAAATCGGAAAAAATTGACCCATTTTCATAGTAAAATGCGACCACAAATTGAAAATGACCCATTTTATATAGTGCAATGGCTCAAAAAGGGACACATCTTTATAGTAGCTGGTGGGAGAAATGACCCTATTGTTATAGTAGGCGTGAAATGTGACCATATCGGCGGCACATATGTACCTACCCTTGTCCACGGAGTACCCCCCCGGGATTGAAATTGGCATACAACACCATTCGTGCATGCGTTTTGTAATAGTTGAACTGGTCTGGTGAAACTTCTACCCGTGATTGACAACCCACCCAGAGGATTCTTGCCCTTACGTAAAATGATATCATTACAGATGATGGGCTTGAGATGAAAGCCTCAATAAAATGTATGACTCGGAGAACCCAGGCATTGTGATTGGGCTTTAAGTCTGAAAAAATCGGAACATTTGAACGGTAATATACCACATGTAGTATACATTAAACCTGGTCAAATATTTTATTTTGCGTTCTCTCTACACGTAATGTACAATAAAGTTTAGCCGGATCTGGATTTTGCAACTGGATTCTCACAATTTCTGGGAATCTTTGTTCTTCCATCCAGGATCATTTGTATGGGCTAGACCCATAGTCTTGATCATTCTCGTTATAATTGGATTGTCATATCCGCGTTCACATAAGCAGATTCATTATCTTAGACAGCATTGCACCAAAACTAGCTACACACACGATATGAAATTTCCAGGCAAGTCGATACAACAGTAATTTGTCCCCGGGGTTGCTACAACTCAGTTTGTGTATGAAGTCAATGTCTAGGTTTAGGACCTCTTCATATTTCTTGAGAAAAAGTCCCATGGCACATTGGATCCACACTATACAAAAAGACTAACCCGGCCACCCATTTACTTAGACGACGGCAATCGGGGAGGGGAAATGGAATTTAACACAAGAAAACACACAAACGGAGTTGATTCCCACGGACATCACCCGTTTGACTGGTCGCGACATTTGTGGTTTACCAATGTTTATAGAAACATTTGTTGATTAAAGTTATGTAAACTTAAAGTGGCCTCCCTTGCCTACAAATTACCTGGGGTTTTAGCCTCTTCTTTCTGTCTTTTTTTGGGATGTTATTTTGTATGTGTAACATATATCTCTATTATCCATCGCCTAACTACCATTTGCTTGCAAATTTAGAGAAAATTTATAATTTTGTGATGAAATGTTGTCAGTTGCCGTTTTTTAAAGGCCGCCCCTAACTGATAACACATATAATTTTCGTTTCATAGTAGGATAGCACCCAACATACCTTAATTACAAATTTCATTTGGATCTGATATACAATGTTTAAACATGAGCAGAACTGTGGCATCACAAAGCCCCATAAATGACAACTTTTCTAGTAGCTGTAAAAACAAGCCATTTTAATGCTTATAGCATAATAATGAGTTCACACAAATATTTGCAGATGAAAAATGAGACAAATACAAGGGTTCAAATGATACCAAAATCTCTCGGGGAACAACTGAAAAGTACGGGAACAAACAATTATTACGGAGACTAGTTTCCCAATTATTTTCGTGATCAAACTATAAGGCTTCAAGTTTCGTACTAGTGGGTTGCTAGTTTGTAGTTCAAGGCTGCGCTTGCAAACAAGGTGGGAGTTCTCCTCTGAATCACCACTGATGGTAGCTTAGTAGACTCATGGCCTTCTGACGTTCAGAAGCTCTGGGTCACATCGACTACTGCCATCTGTAGATTAACAAAGTTCCAACATTCACCTCCATCTATCCTCTTTATAACCCCTCTCCATCTTCAAGTAAAAAAGGTTTGTTTAATCTAGACAAGCTTGAGAGGGAATCCCTACCTACATTGTAACTCCAACATTGTTTTTATTAAAATGGAGTTCTTCCTAATTCTTTTTCCGCATGGTTTCAACAGTTTGCATGATATGCATTGCCTTAATAGGCCTAGATGTGGTTTTGTTGGTTTTTCAATATTAACTTCCCAACGTGCACTGCGGTGATTGATGTTGCAAGTGTCCTAGATGTGGTTTTTGTGGTTTTCTAATATTAACTACCTAACTACAACAGTTAACCACACAGACAAACAACTATTTTCAGAAGGGTTAGTATTGCTTAATATTCAGCTTACCCTCCTTAAATAGTGCACCCCCTTCTTCTCTCCAACCCACTTGTTCTCCTCTCTTACCCTCCATTGTCCTCTGGCATACAACTTGACTAAGACACCGGATAAAATCCCCTTTTTTGTTTTCATCTGCTCCTGATCTACATTGTTTCTGCAAGAACAACAAATTAAACAACTTGATTTAGCCAACCCAAGCTTAATGGGTGGAAGCCAGTTATCAATATATCTCACACTAACACTGGCGGCGTCATTTCGGGGTCATTACCAGGTAGTATAACTATGCACACTACTCTTCAAAGTTAGTCTGATTATTAATTTTTTTTTACTACACCACAACAAGGGTCAAGTTGACCCTTTCCGTGGTCAATTTTGTTTTGTAATATGTGTGCTCAAAGTTGGCTACTACCCCGGGGGGGGGGGTAGGTGTGTTATATGGCCTCCTCATCCCTTTTTCTTAGTCACTTTTAAAATATTATTTTCTCAATTTTATTTGAGAAAAGCTTTCTCCCGGAAAAGTATTTGGTTTACTATACAAGAGAGAAAGGGAATACCCTAGTTGTTTTTGTTAATCACCTGTTTAGATGCCACAATAGGTGAAAGTTGGGGTGGGATTCCTCCCCAAGAATGCTAAACTTCGTAACTGACCAGCTGTGTTATTGCTTTAAAAGATCAAAACAAAAATTTGCCAGCATCTGGGAATTCCCCCCCACTATTTATATATGTTAGTTATGTAATTAGATTGTACATCTGATTTGATGGTGCAGGTCAGTTTATGCAATGAGGAGGAATGTAATGTTATATTGTTAGAAAGGGAATCTACTGTGAGTAGTTAAATACTATCACTTCACTGGAAGGACTCTCTGCCAGCAGTTATAATCAGAAGTCGCGCCGACAGCAGTGCAATCAGCTATACATTATGGATAGCTAGTTTTGTCTACATAATGGTAGATTTTCTATGCTTCGCACACAGTGCCAGGATATATCATTCCATGTGAGCAGAGTTCTGTAATTATCTAACTGACTGTCGTCTTTGAAGCCAAATTGCGGGGATCAAATAATATCGAAAAATTGGACAGATAGAAATCGATGTGATTATCTTGGACTGATACTGTGGATTTATTATGCGTCCAGGGACTTAATTTAAATCCTTGTCGTCTTGAACTGCTTGACAAGATTACTTTCAGGACTGATAATATTCCCTTGGAATATTACCTGAGAGTTTTGGTATGAACTGTGCGCTTGTCAGTTGGAGTCCTTCGCTGTGAGGACATCATGCGGTTTAACTGCACGCTTTCAACACAGGACACTAGTAACCCATAAGTAATCTTCACTAATTGTTGGTGTGTTTGTAATTTTGTTTTGGGACATAACCAATTCTTGACCAAATTCAAGTAAAGATCATTAAACTGTTTGTTTATGTATTTGATCATTTGTGCACAAGGCTCATTTATTGTGTGTTTTGTATGTATTTCTGACCTTATACTCTACGATACTCTCATAACAGAATGGGGGGGCCCTCGGCTTGGAATGAATTGAGATAAATTGAGCCTTTTGTTCAGATGTACACATTAAGTGTGAATACATTGTAACAGGTGCACTTTGGCATAACAAAATTTTGTTGTGTGTGATTACATGTACTACTTTGTAGTGTTGGTTCAAAGTTTAGTATATTGTGTTGTAAGTACAATCCAACGGAGTTTTATCCAGAAGTGTTCATAGGGGCAATAACTTGGGACAAGTTTGGGATGAGCTGAGAAGCCTGAGTTAATTAAACTGCCCAAGCATTTTAGGACTTGAGCCCAAACATGCTATGAAAAGCAGATTCATCAAAAAATAATTTTGGATTGAAAAGTTTGTCCCGGAAGATGTTTGGGATAGTTCATATATGGATAGGATCGAAGAGGTGCTGGAACAGGGCACACGTGATGCCGTAAAATTAAAAAGATTGCATGAAATCAATTGGAAAGACAAAATGGAATAAAACAGAAGCAAAAAGAAATAGAAAGGCAATTCAGAAGAACAGAAAGAAAGTATTTGAATTAGGAAAAAAAGTTGCAACTGCAATGCAAAAAGAAATGCACAAAAAATGAAATCAAATGAAAATGGAACCAAAAGAGATGGAATTGCATAATACAAAGGAATGGAAATGAAAAACTGCAAAATGATAATTAAACAAAAGAGCTTGAAGCTCAGTTAGAGTTAGCAAAATTGAAACACAGGCCTAGCTCATCGAACTCTTCCAAGCCCTCTGGATTTGATGCGGCGTAAAAAATATTCGCCTGGTTCCAAAATTTTCAACAGGACAAGAAGTAGACAATACTTCTTACACTTGAGAAATTGCCAATAGCTTGAAATGGCCTAGGGAGTCTTGGACCTTGTTTGCTACAGTCAGTTCATCGGTCAGCCGAGAAATAATTCGTCATGTCATTAACAGATGTAGTGAATTATGACTAGTTTAAGCAGGCAGTGCTTCAAAGCATAATTAATTGGTGCCAGAGGGCATATACAAAACAAAAATTCTGTCTCTAGTCGAAAGGATTACCAGACCCATGTTGAACTTGCCCGTGTAAGGAACAAATGTTTGATCGCTGGCTTCTCTCAAAGATCGGGCAAAATTTTGGTCACTAGGAGTTTATGTTATTGAAGAGTTTTCATAACATTTCTACATCCAGATATCAAACACATCTGGATGAAACAAATTTGACAGTTTGCGTGAAGCAGCCGTAAAGAAGGCCGACGATTATGCATTGACACCACAAATTAGTCCTAACTAGTAGCCTTAGCCAGAATTTAACTAGTACAGACAATACAACATAATTCCGGGTTCCTCCCAAAGCGTCTTCATGGTATCACTCAGTAGGGGAAATCCGGCAGGTTCCATGAAAGGGGAGCAAGAAGTAGGGTGCTAATCAGAAACATGGAGGGGACCACCAATCAAAATCACACAGGGGACATCAACACCCAAACAAAACAACAAATCACACACCACCAACAACAAAAACAAAAACACACACACAAAAACAAAAAATAACAACACCACACAAACCAACCATCCAAACTCACCACACCCAACCACATCAACAAACACAGTTCACAAATGCACACACACGTCACCAACAACAAACAAAACCACACACACACAACCCACAGCACCACACCAAACATAACCCCACCACACCGGACCACAACACACGCCACCACTCCACCCCCGTCCCCTTCCCACCCCCCCCCCACCCACAACCCACCCCACAGATCACCCCCCACCAACACACCCCACACCCCCCCACACACTCCCCCCTCCCCCCCCGCCCACGCACCCCCCCCCCACCTTCAGCACTTCCCCTCCCTGTAGATCCAGGACATTAATACCAAGTCACGGTGTTGGGAGATACATGGCTATCCACCAAAAATGGAGAACCAAAAGTTGGGGGGGGGGGGGGAAGTCAAAACCAATAGGTTGTGGCATTTACTTTGAGTCTAAAATTCATTCTTCTTGATCAAACAAAATCCCACAAAGTGATTGACAACCGAAAAAGTAAGAGATGACGTTAAGCCTTTTGGTTTGGAGGGATTTTGTTCCTTTCGATTGGTTGGAGTTTATAGGTTTTAGAATCCAAAACCATAAATCATGCGGACGACTTGCTGCGCGCAAGTCCATGATATTGGAAGATGCACTTCCCTTTGATATTGAGAGTTTTCCACAGGAACTAGTGCAGTGATTCAGGGGATAGGTATGGATTGTATTAGTGTCCCTCTTCATCACAATGATTTGAAATCAGACTTGTTTCTGGAACTGTCACATTGGTGTTCGACAGAACTCCCAGTAAAAGGGGGTATCCCTGTTTTCTAGGAGAATGATTGTGGCAGGGGGAATACTTCCCAGACCCATAGTTTCCCAGGTTCGCCTGTACAGTGGATAAATTTATGAGAAAATGACCATGTTCCCAGCAAGTGCAGTAACTAGGTCAATGACCAGAAAAGCGTCACAGGAAAACAGTGAGCGGTTGATGAGTCAAAATACTCACACCTATAGTAGGAGTGTTGAGGATTACTGGGTCCCAAATTTTAGAGGGAAACTTTTCTTTCTCTTCAAAATTAGAGGAATTTCGGAGGCCCACTTCCCTCTTCAGGGGATACTAAATTCCCTGTTAGAGAAAATCCAGCCTCTAAGCACAAACAAAGTGACACTGGTAAACAATGAAATCCATCCGCTGAGCATGATAGAGTTAAGGGACTGTAAAGGGACCCTTTAAGCCAAGACAACCTGGTAAATGAGCAGCACAACGATCCAGCACTTAGGAAATAGGTGAGAGGTATAGGGCATTGTCGAAACAGGAAGCCGAGAATTCCTTTATGTTTCTACCAACAAAATGGTGTCCTCATGAGAAACTGGCGGCCACCCGATGCACTTGTAGATGAGAATGGAAGGTCGCTGCTCAAATTGTAGTGCCAAAGCTATAACCCTATGGAAAGTGATAAGGCAATACCCAGAAGTCCCATGGCAGACACTTAGGTGTGATAAAAACCCATTACAATTAGGTGTCATATTTGGTGGCCTACACTCAGAAAAGAATTTGGTCCCTGAGTATTGTAAGACTTGTCACACTGCCAATGGGGTGTGCAAGCCCATCAGAAAATTCCTACTGGCTCCCTTGCAAAACCAACCCAGCATTTATGAGCCATTTAGTAGGGCCTTAATAGATTTGTCGATGACCAGCTCACTTCCCAAAGACCAAGTCAGAATCAAGTATTTACTGAACCATCATGTGTGGCTTCCACAACAAGATTCCCTGGAGGCTATCCCTTAGAAATATAGGGCACCGAGTATAGGGGAAAAGCTCTAACAAAGTTTTTTCTTTCACCCTGTGGCCTTCCAAAATCAATTCAGTCTGATCACGGTATCAAATTCATGACCCCCAAGAGTCAGTTGTTCCAACAAGTGATGGACCATTTGGGAATTTCCAGTACAGTTCTTCAGCAACCACCCAGACTCCCAGGGGGCCCTAAAGGTATCCATCACAAACATTGACAACATGAGCAAAACCTATTGTTGTGAATTTGAGAGGGATTGGGAGATCGGGAGTTTAATCTCCTGTTATTTGCTACCAGGGAGGCTGTACAAGATCATTAGGATTTAGTCCATTGAGTTGGTGTTGGTCCAAAGTTGGGACCATAAATACTGACAGAAAAGTGGTTCGTGAAAATCCTGATGTAATTTGTTAGACTATGTGTATCAATTCAGTCCATCTCAACAGCCTCAGAACTTGCCAACAAAATCTAAACAAGTCAGGCAAACATGAAAACATGGTATCACAGATGCTAGGAACGAGTAGTCAGGCCAGGTGATAAAGATTTGGCACTCTTCCAATACAAGGGCATCCTTGGCAAGCCAAGTATTCGTACCATATGAGATTGAAACAAAGTGTGAGACCTTGACTATGGGATCAAACACCATGAGAACGTAAAGTCGACAATATTTCACATAACTATGCGCAAATAGTAATGAAAGAGATGATACATAAATCCTGCAATGTGGTAATGTCCATCTAGAGTTGTGATGGGGTACAAATGATGACACCACAGATTCCTGTACCTGAACAAGACATCACTGTAAACACAGAAAATTAGTAGGTGTCAAATTGCAAAAATTCTGACATACTTGCCATTTAGAAAAGAAACTAGGTCACCTCCCAAATTCAACAAGGTGAATTGAAGAGTTAATTCATTCGATTGGGAAAACAGATTTCCTGATGTACCTAGTGAGACACATTGTCATAAATAAAACCCCAATGACATAAGATTAAATTAGGACTCTGAGCCGTAAGCACATCCTTATAGGGTAATCCAATCAAGTTGCAACATATCAAATGAGGTGAAAGACATGTTAGCAGACAATGAATAGTAAGCAAACATAGTGAAATGGAGTTCCCCATGTATTCTGGTTCCCAACCTGATGGTTCATTCCGTTTTTGTCACAGATTTTCGAAAGTCAACCTCGGTTCCAAACGACTCATATCAATCCCACGGCATTGTATTATTGCATAGATAATGGAAATATGCCAATTTGTTAGCCAGATTGATTGTGGTGCTGGTATTGGCCAGTTCCCCTCCTGACCGGGCCAAAGAAATTTCAGCCTTTTGTACGCCCGTTGGCCTTTACCAATACAAAAGAATGGCGATTTGTCTCAAAAATTTCTGCCGCACCAGTTCAGGATTAGTGAACAAGTAGTTTGCAGACTAGAAATTGTGAAGCCTATGTCGATATCTCCTTGTGTCCACAGTGAAACAGGGGAAGAACACATGAACAGCTCCACAACTGGTTTGAGAATTATCTCAGGCATGTTTAACTGTGAATTCTGGTGAAAAGTGAATTTTGCCCATGCAAATGTCACATACTAGGGCATGTTGTAGGACAAGGGCAAATTAGGGCCATCACTGCAAAGTTGAAGCAATTGAGAAAATTCCCCACACCACCAAGCAAAAGAGATCTCAGTTGAGATGTCTGTTAGGTATGTCGTGTATTCCAGAAATACTGTCCAAATTTGTGTCTCAGACAGTTGCGTTTCCGCTGACCAACCTAACTGAAGAGACGTCAAATGTGTCTGGTCAACATGCCAAAAAGCGTTTGAGAAATCAAAGCTGATTTGGATGAATGCGGTGGTGCGGCCAGTTTGATGCTCCAAGCCTTTCAGCAACCATTCAAGTTGGCATTTGATGCCAGTGATGTAGGCTGGGGTGAAGTTCTCATGCAAGCAGATAAATGAGTAGATCATCCGTATGTTATTACTCTAGAATGTTGACAACAGTCAAAGAAAAACTACTCAGACAATGAGAAAGAATGTCTTGCATTGCTACTTGTCATTGGCAAAATTTTGAGTGTACTTTATTACAACAGTGCACCCATTTCAGTGTACACGGATCACAATCCGTTGACTTGCATCCACAAGATGAAAAACCGAAACAAGACTTTGTCATGGTGGAGTTTAACTCTACAAGACTACATCTGGACATAAACATATCAAGGAAAAGCAAAGTCTGGGCTGATGCCTTGTCCAGAGCTTCCTAAATTTTGTTTCAGAATTTTAAGATTACTTTGATGTATATAGACTGAAGGGGGGGGGGGGGCAGGGAGCAATGCAAGAACCTTTATAAGGGGTGAATAAAAAGTGTAAAAGTTGCACTGTGTACACTGTATGTAAAATTACCACAAAATGGTTAAAGGGATTTATAGCAGATTTGGAAACTTTTCTCATTCAATTTTATTTTAAGGGGGAGGATGTATCTGGCCTCAATTTTTCTGATTAAACTTTTAACAATATTATTTTTTCTCAATTTTATGAGAAAAGATTTCGCACAGGAAAAGTATTTGTTTACTATAAAAGAGAGAAGGGGAAACCCCTAGTTGTTTTTGCTAAGTGCACCTGTTGAGATTGCACAATAGGGAAGTGGGGAATTCCCAAGAATGCTAACTTAGTAACTGACTCAGCTGGTTTATGCTTTAAAGTAAAAACATTGCAAGATCTGGGAATCCCCCACAGAGTTATATATGTGAAGTGATGTAAGTTAGATGTGAAATTCTTGATTTGATGGTTGCAAGGTAGTTTATGCATGAGGATGATATAATGTTATTGTTAGAAAGGGGAAATCTATCTGTGAGTAGTTAAATAATATCACTGGAAGGACTCTCGCCAGCAGTTTTATAATCAGAAGTCTCGCCGACCACAGTTGCAATCAGCAACAGTATGGAATAGCAGGTTTTCTACAATAATGGAGATTTTATGCTTCGCACACAGTGCCGGATATATAATCCATTGTGAGCAGAGTGCTTGTTTAATTATTCTACTGTCGTCCTTTGAAGCCAAAAGTGCTGGGAATCAAAATAAGATTCGAAATGGGGACAGATTAGAAATCGTGGGATTACTGGGGATTTATTATCGCCAAGGGACTTAATTTATCCTTGTTGTCCTTGAACTTGGCTGGACAAGATTACCTTCCGGACTGAGAAGATTCACAGGGAATATAATACCTGATGAGTTTTGTATGCACGTGGGCGCTGTCATTTTGGGAAGTCTTCGCTGTGAGGGATATATCATACGTTGAAACTGCAACGCATTTCAACACAGACATAGTAACCATAAGTAATCTTAAACTAATGTGTATATGTAATTTTGTTTTGGACATACAAATTCTTGAACCAAATCAATAAAGATCCTTAACAACTGTTTTGTATATGTAATTTAGATCATTTGTGCACCAAGCTCATTTGTTCGTGTTTGTAAGCTATTTCTGACCTTAGACGTATCGAGACGTAAACAAGGGTAGGACATGCCATCCTAACAGCAACAGAACGGCATCAACTTACGTTTGTTGTAGTAAACCCGTAAAGTGCTAGTCTTATAAAGACTAATGGTAGGAGGGCGCTCTTAAGAATATCGAACGACAACACGACTGGACTTAAGGCTACGCCTGGTCACGAATATTTAAATATAAATGACCGTTATTGGAAATTACACTATTTTGCAGCGGGGTTAGTCCACTAACCCCGCGGATTTGAAATCAATATTTCTCCTAATTTCATGATATACTAAGATGTATTGAACGAAGGTTTAAAAGGTATTTTGCAATGTCACTGGGACCGAGGATGGGACCGAAAAAAGACCCGTAAGACAGTCCCTAAATGACAGTTGGGAAAGCCACAATGCCCACATCGAGCAATCGTGCGCCACCCCCCCCCCCACTACCTTGTAAAATGACCCCGGAGTTTTTAATGTGGCTGTAGATTAGGTTTTACAACAATCCCCTTATGATCATAAATATTGGAATAGATTTAGCTCTGTTGTGAGGTTAATATATAGAATGCAGAAATGCATGTGTGTAGGTAAATACCTATGATGTATGTATGCTATTGCATTCATTAGTAGAACATTTTAACGATATAAGTTTGGTCTGATAACTGAATCTTTTTTTTTTTATTTTGGATTGGAGCTTTTACATATTTTCAGAATTCTGCTGAATTTTTCACTGCAGTGTTGAATGTGCATAGCCTAATTTATATTTACTGTGTTTAGCCTTCAATATGTCATTACGCTTACCTTTATTATCCAACCAAAGAATCGTCATACACTAATTGTCACCTGCTAGCATGATCCAAGTTCTGATGAGTGGATTATCAAAGCCCTATCTCTGCATTGCAGTACCGCTTTAAACTAGGGGGAAATTAAGCACGACAATAAGAAATGCTTCTATAGAAAGTAGTTGCAATTCTTTTGTTTGTAAACATCGCATAATTGAGTGCTTTGAGAGGCGAGGCGGGCTAACTAAAAATCACAAATGATGATAATTCTGGAGACAGATCTGAGCACAGTCGAGGTAGCGACCTTTGACCCTAAGCTACCTTGATCTTAGAATGTCATAAGATCATTTCAGTCAAATTTCATCTCAATCGGAACATTTTGAAAATTTGACCATTGACCTCTTAATGGACCGTTGAGCTCGAAAATATTTCAACTGTTTAGAATGTCATAAGATCATTTTTCATTCACTTTCAACGCAATCGGAGCATTTTGAAAATTTGACCTTTGACCCCTATGACCTCCCATTGGGCTTGTATGTAATTTCATAACATTCACTCTTGGCAATACATCAACCGTACTATCTTGCCAATTGAAAGATACGATTTTTAAAGATATTTTAAACTCAGGCCGTAAATGATATTTGATGCCATGCTGAGCATAACTTTGATGAATGGTCCGCCAATCTGCTTTATATCCATTGGTCACGTTGCCATGCAACACTTCTGTAGGAGGAGTCGTCATTTTTGTGAACAACCTTTTTTAACTCCTTTGACCTTTACGTGACCTTCGACCCCAAAAGCGTCGGGTCACATTTGGCCGTGGTCATTGATGTTTGTGGTCCAGGTCCTGTCAATATTGATGAAAGTATATAGCAGAACGAGCAGATTAAGGTTTGACCGGAAGTTGACAGAAAGAAAGAACCTTACAGAACAAAAGCACAATCAATCCTCTCCACCATCAAATTCAATCCTGTATCCCGATCTTAATTGTACACAATCGCTTCTTTTATGGCAAATACGCGTTTTTTGAGCATTAGCATTCGCCGTATAGTTTCTAGACAATAACCCAACACAATTGTGCAAAATACCTCAAATTTTGAAATTGGGGCGCTCCTTCCAAAAATGGGCTGTTATTGCTTTAAATATAATGCCAACGAATTATAATTATGCAGGTCCAAGAAACTCATACTTTCCAATGTTTCAGATTAATCTACTCCAGTGGAATATTTGGTGGTTTAAGATCATCCTCCCACATGTTCAGGTACTACTAATGCAGTGCTTATCAGTTACCGTGTACTCCCAACGAATTAAGCAAAACATGCAATTGTGGTATAGTATTTGTTATATAACCATATGCAATTAACTCTTTGTTCTTACGAGTGGCCATTAAATGCAAAAGTAAATTTAAAATTGGTAATATTTTCCAAGGTAGTCAAGCTCATTTGAATATGATGTCCAAAGTCAAAATGTACACAATTTATTCAAACCCTTACATCACTATCATATCGCCCAGTTATTTGGTGAAACCCAGGCCATTGTCTAGATATTTTAAAATTTTTGCATAATGACTGGAGATAATAACATGTATTGCTCGATTGCATTTTCTCTCTCACTAAACTGTCAGTTGAAAGCCCCAGCTCCCAAATTAATTGCAACAGTATTGTTTGCATTTTCCCGTGTGTGGTGTGTAATGCATGTATAGATTTTTGTTTTCTACTTCACCCAGAATCTCTTCAAAAGCAGTAAACCACCTAACACTGAGAAGGACATAATATACTGAGGGTGCCATCATACAGCATTGATATCCAAACATCATCTTTCATCAGCACCATTCTGACATTCATTAGAAACAGAAACTGGAAAAGGGTTTATGCTTGTTCAGAGGAAAGGTTCGGCAAACAGTCAGAGCCTTTTTTTTATATATATAAATCGGTTATAATATACTTAACAATGTATTGAAGGCATACTATGAGACGGGAACTTGAGAAGGTTTCACCTCAAATGCGAATTAGCATTGACTGAACAAAATTCAGGTGATTTCCTTTTCCTGATCTCTATTGTGTCTTTATTTGGTGAAACTCGGTGACACTTTAAAGGTATCATGTTTTCATGATGTTAATTTAACAAGTTTGGTTTCCGATTGCAGAAGTATAGATTGTCTAGAATTTTACTTTTAGGCTTGGAAATCTTAGAATTATGTCGTTCCAAATGGATGTCACCTTTTCGCTCATTATAGACTCAAAATCCTGCTAATGGGAACCCTGTATGCATGAATTCCATCACCAAACTTGATAGCAAATGGTCTTGAAAAGCCCAAAACACCTGATGTTGTTGGGAGCAAAATCCTTAATTCTACCCTTGCAGATATTGCTGAACGGACAGAATGTTTTTTCCTTGATAAGCGTGTAGAACAGAGCTCCACTGTCCCGTGACTGATCAGTTTTTTTCAAAACATGTTCTATGGATTGCCCTTACAATAGATCCTTTACTCAGGGAGTTGAGTTCTGAAGCAAGTACACGCCTCCTAAAAGGCAAATGAAAATGGGGAGGGATTAAAAACTCAAACTACGAACGTTTAATGAAAACACTTCTGAAGTTTTCAGACCAACTATATCCATCATATTCCACTCAACTTATCAAACTTGAGAACTACTACTGTCAACCATCTCGAATCCTCTTTTGTGTCTCGCAGCAAATGTTTTATCGCTCCTTTTATGTCTTACGACCTAACCTCGCTACTTTCACTCACCTTCAAGTCCATATGTTCAAAAATTCTCTAGTGTGACCCGCCTTCTTTCTCAAATTCTACATCCCAGTTTAGGCTTGCGTACTTAGGAGCTGATTTACCAACTGAAATGACGGTGAGGCTGAATATGGAAGAAAGCAAAAAACGTCATAATATTTTGTTGACTCAAACATACATTTTCCACCCAACTGACTATGTAAGAGTATCCCCTCTAACTCTCTTTGAACACTCTCTCTCTCATAAAAGCCCTGTTTGATTGTTAAAATGGCTAAATTAATTTTCCCATTTTGTACAAAATGTAAACACCCCATTGTTTTCAATGTGTAATTTGATTTCAGTAAGGTCCCATTTCATACCTCTGAATTTTTTTCATGTCATTGTAATCTCTTTAATGCAATTGTACCTTGTGTGTTGCAATTTCAATACCTTTTCCCTATGCCACTTCTGCTTTACCTTCACTGCAAACGCACTTCTGTGTTTCCACTACCTCTACTGCTTCCCTCTCCAATCCCTTTTGCACGCCCCTATCTCTGCTTGGTTTTCCATCTTTCTCTGAGATCTAGAGTTTGGCACCATTACACAAACCACACATGGTTCGTCTGTGGGACTTCATCTGGAAGTGGCAGTTGTTCCCTCTTAATGCTATTTTCCCTGCCTATGCTCCTTCCTTCATTGCATTTCCCGTGGACCCGCCCTGGGAATCTCTGGTCGGTAGAGCATACCTTGGCTGTAAAGATAGAAACTTCTTACCATGGATAACAAAATGGACTTTTTCCATCATTTTTTAAGAAAGGTAGTTAGGAGATTGGCTGCAAGGCCACCATTCCATTGCCATATAGTCGGCATAGATTGTGGAAGAATCGTGTTTTGCGTGTTTGTTTGTAATATCCACACCATGCACACGGTCAATTTGTTACAACTCATGCCACGTTTACTAATAACATCTGGTAACAATGCAACTCACCGATCCTCCCTTGATCTGCTAGCATTGCATTTCTATTTTACCAGCGGGCTTAGGGTACACTGGCCAGATGATGCATCTTAGCATCCACGCACTAGTAGGCTACCAAATGCACGGATCGATAACCCGGTCCTGTTGCACATTATCGTTGGTCGGGCTGAAAATGAATCCATAAGTAAAAATTGAGCGTAACCGCATGGGCACATTCCGGATAGTGATCACTCTAGTGGGTTTTGTTTCTGAATATTTCTTTGGTATTGAATGGTCTCTATGTCCAAAAGAAAAGGCTGATGTCGGATTATGGGTTGTTTGGTCTGTTGTACGAGGGTATTCATTTAAAAAAAGTTAATGCCGCCAGGATCCCGCGCGCTATTTCAGTTCTATATACCCCTAGGGCCACGCGTCGACCAATGAAGCTACAGTAGGGGGTTATCGTCTGGTAGTCTCAGCACTTCCCTACTCCATTTTAAATGCCAAGCACCTAACAATAAGCCATAGGTATTTTTTTCAAGCCCTGATATGACCAAAATGGATTTCTAAAGCGCGACCGCTTACTGCGAGGCGGACGCTTAACCACTCGGCCAACCCGTCTTTCGAAGCAGGTACTAAATCAGAGTTACATCTCTACTGAAGGCTAGAAAATGTTCAAAATTCCTCTGATTGTTATCTTGAGCACTATAAAATGTTACCAACATTCATGTTTCATTCACACCTATCTAACCTTACAACAAAAAAACTTAATCGTAATACCTTAATTTTGAGGATCAATCTTCGGCTCGCCATTATTTGATAAACGGCAAACATCTGCCAGTCAATTTGTTTGTGGGGGGAGGTAGGGGGTTAACTCTGTCGCTCTTTCCTCTTGATGTAGTATTTGCATGAAATGCCAAGTTGAGTATCTCTTGCTTCGGTTGCTCCTTCCTACTGCGCTTCTGGGGATCTGAGCAATTGTACTTAGGGTTTTTCACCCCTCTTTGGGACCCAGGTCTCTGTAAAAAAAAGTACAGAATTAAGTTTAACTTTTATAATGTTTTTTTCATCCATGGATTGAATGAATCAAAGTGAATGGCGGCCAAAATGTCAGTAGAAAATACAGCTGAAAACAAATTAGCTAGCTCAAACAATTATGTTTATGGATCAATATAGCTGGGGCCTGTGACCTTCAAATGCTAGCTGAAACTAAACAAGGCCGAAAAAAAAATGTTTGCGTGATAGAAACGTTAAGAAAAGCCTCAACCACGTAAAAAAAAAAGGGGGGGGGCTTCTTCAAGAATCTCATGGGACAGCATAGGTCACCAAGGAGGCACCTACGGGTCGGGGGGTAAGGTGGTTAAAGTGTTAACATACACCCGAGGTAAACGGAATCGAGTCACACGTCAGTAATGATTGATCTGTCAAACCACACCCTCTGAGGATGGTTAAGATGCGGGGTGTATATTAAGATGGGATTAAAAACCCGCTTTGAAACCTCTCGATGACATGCAGGTAGCCTAGTCAGAAAGACTTATTTGATTTTACGTTGCAGAGAGACAGAGACACGATTTATCCACATGAGCCCATTTCGCCTTGACTTCGACGCGTCAAGGATGTGGATATGGAAAAATCACTAAGACTCGTTAGGTGGTGGCTGAAGGACAAGACATAACCATACTGATTATTTGAGACTAAAATAACAAGGACGGGGGACACTAATTCAGAAGGACGTCGGCGGCGGCTAAAGCCCAGCACCGTGAACCCAAGTTCCCCCCCAAAGGATAAATAGTTAGCATTTTGGAAACGGTGGTAGCTGAAGGAATCCAGCAAAGCAGGGGTGACGGCCTTAAAGCAGCGGTATTCCGTCCACCCGCCCGGCCACCCGATGTTAGGAGGAAGGGAAGGCCATGCGCCATTAAGGCGGACTGGAGTGGAGGAAAACGGTATGAAACTGAATAATAGCAAAGTCAAAGGGACCAAAATAAAGGTGTTTCTATTGGGGAATTGGATTAGGAAAATCTGTTTAGAAGTAACAAAGAGGTTCGAGGGCAGTGCTAATAAAAATTCCACTCGCGAAGCCGGTGTTGTGAAAGGCTAACCTTTGCTGATCTGAGAGGTGTCAGCTACAAGGGCAAAGGTCTAAAGGAGCATACACATGACAGTAGAAAGCGCTAGAAAGGCCAAGCCGAGGGACGGAACCCGCCTGCACCCAGGTGGGGTAACGTGAGTCACTACAACATGAATTCTTTTGCCGCAGGACATGTCGGAAACAATGAAAGATCCACAATCAGGGAGCAGGTGGGAAGCCACTGAGGCAAACATGTAACCCGGAGCATTGAACTTCACAAGAGGAGGAAGCGAGTGAGTAGGGAGGATAAGAACAGAACGTGAAGTTGAAGGAGTTCAGACTAAGGGAGGGAAGTACGGACCAAGGGTACAGGGATTCCTGCCCCGTAATCCGCGTAGGAGACCCTAAGCGACCATAGCTGATGGACGTAGCAGGGGCTGATGCGGGAGCCACACTGGCGTTAACCCGGACGGACCAAGCGTAGAAAGCCACCCAGCTCAGGTGCCCCTGTGAGACAAGAATACGATAGCCATAAGGGTGCGATTTGAAAACATGATTAGAACCGCGGCATTCCGCCGAAGGTTGCCGTAGACTACCCACCCCGGGGACATTGTGGTTGTCTAACACCCTTGACGGGAGCTAATGAACATTTAGATGCATGCAAGGATGAACAACCCGCAACGAGCGGGCGCCATCAGGTGAAGGGAGGGATAACCATGAGCGAAACCCCTGGTTAACACCCTGGTCAACCTCGCAAGCCAACGCTGCTAATTCGGTAAAACCCGTTAACGTTCGGTAGTAGGGCAGCGGGGAGTATTCCCGAAGAGACACCCCCGCTACTCTGCTGCGAACATTCGCTTTTGAAACTGCTCCTTTTTGAAGCGGCCTGATGCAGCGGGGGCTGGGGCATGAAAACGCTGATGGTGCTAAAGGTCTATAAATTTGACAAATGGAACAAACCAAGAAAGATTGCAACCGTACGTGTCACCCCCCCCCCCCCACCCCCCCCCCATGCGTACTACCACATTTTTAATTTTAAACCAGCTATTTTAGGCACAAGGAAACTTCTGTATTGATCACAAATCTCATTATGCATTAAATATCTTTTACCCTGCCTTTGTCACCTTGGAAATGATATAATGAATGCATGTGTTATTTTCATGATACATTCATTAACATTATATGCCTAACAACCTAATTTGCAATGCTGCATTTCGTCACTCATACTGCTGCTCTTAATGACCACGTATCTCACTAACTTGTTTTTGTGTGATATTAACATCATGTTTTTTTTTTCAATCAACAAAAATAATTGGTTCAGTTTGCTATTATTGTCAACGACCAATGGCAATTTACACATGCAAACATAGCCAATCAGGCATCATTTGTTCTGCCACTCTTGGTAATGCGTCCTTGCTTCAGAATATGCACATTATTTTACATGCAAATCAACGGTGAATGAATAAAACAGTATCACCCGTTTTACAAATAAAAAAAAACATTTAGATACACAGCGGCTATAGAAGAATGAATTGCAACACGCACCTTTCGCAAGTCTTTAACATCTTGTAACATGAATTTTATTTGGCTGAGATTTTCTATGCTAGATATAAAATTTTTAACAATCTGATGAAGAATCATCCATTTCGTTCTGTCAAGGAAAATGAATAGATATGCATTACTTTTTAAACATTTCTCACTTTAGTGTTGTAAGTTCAAGCAAAACGACTATACATTGGAAATGTGTTGATGTTCAAGTTATAGATAGAACAAGCTAGAGCTGAAGTATGTACAGTGTAGCAGATGTACTTGGAATCTGGATTTCCTTTGTTCATGTATCAATAGAAGACTTGTAGTTTGCGTACGAGTAGATTCATCACGTACATTTGCCACCTAAACTTCCAATATCTTCATGCCTCATACCTTTGCCTGATCGTGGTTAGATAAACTTTTATTCTGAACAAAGCTGGAGCTGAAGTATGTCCATGTGCTTGGAATCTGGAGTCTTTTGTTTCATGAAGTCACTAAAGAATTTGTATTTCGCGTACGAGTACATTCATCACGTACATGGCATCAAAACTTTCCAATATCGGCATGCCTCATACCTTTGCCTGATCGGGATTAGATTAGAACTTTTTAGTCTGACGCCAGCTGGAGCTGAAGTATGTCCATGTGCTTGGAATCTGAATTCTATTTTGCATTAATCACAACTTAAAAAAAAACAATTTTGGTATTTCGCGTACGAGTACATTCATCACGTAAATGACATCTAAACTTTCCAATCTCTTTCATGCATCATCCCTTTTGCCTGCTGTGGTCCAAGTCTT
>JAMKCH010051400.1:0-11125 GCA_023653785.1 Ophioderma brevispina
GCCCTGGATTTGACATATGAGCCAGAAACGGGACAGTCTGATTGTGCGACTGGGACGTATAGGTAGGGGTCATCAGGTCGAGAGAAGACGCCCAACTCTCCTTCAAGGACAGCGCAGGCCCCCCCCCCACCCCCAGGATCGAACGCGAAGAGTTTCCTCCTGAACTTTTTTTGGCTTGATGACGGATTCAGAGGCTTTCAAGTTCAGGATGGGACGCCTAATCCCCGGTCTTCTTGGGAGCCCCAAAGAAGAACGTGGGAAGGGGGAAAATGGCACCCATTCGCCAAGGAGGGCCGAGACCTCTGCCAGACGAACTTGGTTCTTCGGCCTCCCCCGGAAGGGGGTGGGTATCCCGACGGGGAAGTAGGCCGGGGGGTGTCGAGTGTGGGTGATCTATTCGATACCCCCGTGCCACCACACTCAGCACCCAGGGCGCGGGAGAAATGGCTGGCCATTCCCGCACATAAGAAGACAAGCGGCGCCCACCGGAGTGGAAGGGCTCCCACCCGAGGAGAGAGACCCCGCGGCCGCCATTGGCCTCAGGAACCTAGGCTGCTTCCCCGTTCCCAGACGCCTGCTTGGGGAGGGGAAGAGTATTAGTCCTGGCCGCAGGACTTCTGAGAAGAAGGTGCCCGGGGACTGCTGGATTCTGGGGGCTGAGGCTGGGTCGGCTTCGCATGTGGCGTCACGGCTGGAGCAAGAGGAGGCCGAGAACGCTTCTCTTCTTAGCAGAAGACCTCCCTTGAGGAGATCTCGCCGAGCCTCCTGCAGCACCTGCTCGGACTCTACGCGCTCCGATGAGCAAGGCAAGGAATCAACTGAATGAGCCTCGAAGAGGACATCCGGACTCCTGGCTTGGTTTGGAAACCTCTGATGCAGATCGGAAGCTCAGGGTGCGCCGAGTAGTAAAGCAGGGTCTCGCGTCGCAGGGAGCTGAGGCGACGCGCCATTAGACATTCGACCTATGTCTGCCCGGTCACTAGCGATGCTGGAAGGTAAGGCGTCAATCAGAGACCTTCCGGGGGGGGCACTCCACCCTCGCCCAACGAGGACATGAGGTCGTGGGCGGGACCATAGAAAAAGCCTCCTAGACGTATGCAGAGGTCACCGCAGGTATTAGGTTGTCTCAAACTCTCCTCCCAGAAGGGGGAGAATTCAGTTCGGGACAGCCGTTGCCCGTTGGCAATTGCCGCATAGGTCGAGATCTTATGGTTCGGAGTCCTCGGAAGGAGAGTTAAAATCTCCTTCGGTAGTCCTCAACGACTTGGCGAAATTTTTCACCGGGTATGAAGAGAGCTTCTGAGGAACCTCCCCGGAACGCTTCCACACAGACCAAGTCAAGTAGGGAGCGTCAAGCCTGGAAACGTTCCGGGGGAGGATGGGGAAAGCCCCAAGATTGAGCTGTCCCTCCTCCGCATGCCGCCTCCGGCGCGCAAGGAAGGCCAAGACTTTCAGCCGCCCTACACAGCACGATGAGGGTGCACCGGGTAGAGAGTCCAACCGCCTCCTGACTCCGAAGTTGCCGCGGACCAGACGACTGCGAAGGATCATCATCCATGTGAGTCTCTCCGAGTCAGGAGTCCTCTCACTAGCGCTGGCTCCGAGACGTCGGAGGTCTGAGGCCGGTAAGAGTCCTGAAAGGACGGTGCGGCAGAAGCGATGGAGGCGGGGCCAGGTACCGCCACCTGGGCGGCTGGCACCAGGGCCCCCCCGCAGGGACCAAGCCACTGGCATAGGCGGGGACCAGCCAGGAGCCACCAAAGGGCTCGATGTACACCAGCCCGACCCTGCCGAGGGTACAGGCCGAGAAGCGTGGAGACGACACCCAAGTCCCAGGTACGCTAGACGTAGGGTATTGGACGGGTACACCGCTCTGCCCAGCACGGTATCAGGCGTACCACCGCACATTGGTCACACCAAGAAGGGGGACGAGCCGCTGCAGACAGCGGCGCAACCGAACCCACCGAAAGCGGGTCAAGAATCAGCCCCACAGCACCTGGTGCCTGCGGTTGGGCACAGCGGAGGCACGATGTGGCTATAACCCGGTCGAAAGACCATACGAGACTGTCCTACCCCAGCAGTCCAGCACCGACTGGGGTGGGTACGCCACGTACGGGACGCCTAGCAAACCTGTAAAGGTCGGCTGCGGGCGGTTACTGTGTCCCCGAGGGGCAGGCCACAAAGGCTGACCCCCCAGGGACGCCAGCGGCGGGGCACCCCGGATACCCCGCCAGTAGGCGACCCCACTGCGGGAAAAAACAGGTGCAGGATTACCCGGCACCCCGTAAACGCAGCAGGCGTACCGCGTAAGAGGCCCGAGCTGACCGAGTCAGCTGGGGCATCTGCGGGGGCCAGCCAGGCGGAAGCACCAACTCTCCACGCCACGCCGAAGGGCCCGGTGTGCAGGCGGCGGAGCCAGATGAGTTGGCACTGCATGGAGGCCCCGCGGGGTGCAGCGAGCGTAGTAAACACCTGCGGCGTCCCGCCAAGGAACACCGAGCCAACGCCCGGGTCCGGTGTCCCAAAGACACGGAACCGTACAACCACGGCTAGGCATAGACAACAGCGGCGATGGATTTTAACCCGGCTACCAATGGGCAATTTCCCCCCATCGCCACTCACCACTACCGTAACGCCTTGCCCCGCCAAATCCCCTGGGGAATTGGCAGAACAGAGCAGACCACGCTAGCCTGCCCGGGAGCAGCCCCTAGAGCGGAACCAGGCCGAGCCAGCGGCCGGTGGCGTGTTAGAGAGGAAACCCCGTAGTCACCCCGGCTAACGTTTTTGCCGCGGACATAGCAGAAGCTACTCTCCTTCGGGAGCACCCCAGAGCAGCAGCGGCTGCCTTGGATGAACCCGGACCGGAGCCCGATACCGCCCCCCCCGGCTCCCATGGACGCAAACGAGGCGTACCCATGTTCAATGGTGGCCCAATGAACATCCGACAGTCCGATACAAAAAGGGAGCACCGGCTGGGCGGGGAGCACTGCCTTGTGGTTGACACAAAGAGGAGGGGTTGGTCCATTTGAATGAATGGACGCGGGCCAAGCATACGCAATTATGCGAACATAACAACGGGGTGTGCGTGAGTTGCTAGATGGACAAGCGTGCGCCACCAAAACCGTAGACAAAAATTACAAAGCGGCCGTGGAGGACTCCGGACGCAACGTCGGACACAAAAAACCAACTCGGTAACTGCGTCACAACGGTTAAAGAAATTTTCAAACACAGTTTCGACATATTTTATTAAATATACCACAAGCAATATTAATAAAATAATAGGACACACACCAGCCAAGATTTATTGATAGTAGGCAGTTCCTACTTAAAAACACAAAGGCGGTTCTCGAACCACAAAGATCCCCCACCCATCACAGTAGTAAAGAACAAGACGGCATCAATTTAAGATCTCAGGCGAAGTTGTGATGGCCCACCAATTTTCATCCTCTAACCACATGTTCAAGGACTTTGACCTGGAGACCCACATTTGACCTTGAAAGACCTTCCAAAGTGTCAACACTGAATGTTGACCAATCCACAAAGTTGAATTTTTCCTCCCTACCACATGATTAGTGATTTGACCTTAAATGACACCACACGGACCTTGAAATGACCATTCAAATGTTGTGGCCACGGCATGCTGACCACATTCACCAATTTTCCTCTTCATTACCACATATTAAGTGATTTGACCTTGGATGACCCCTCACGACCTTCAAAAGTTGGAACAGATGTTGTCACACCCACCAATTTTACCCTCCAACCACCTCAACCACAAGTGATTTGACCTTGGATGACCCGGATGACCTTGACTGACCTTCAAAATTTTTGGTAATGAATGTGACCACACACTTAATTTTCATCTTCCTACCACATGTTTTTAAAACTGATTTGACCTTGGATGGACTTGAAATGGATCTTATAAATTTTAGTTACTGATGTTGACCACACCCCACCAATTTTCGATTCTCCTACCACTTGTTACAGTGCATTTGACCTTGGATGACCTAGGATGACCGGAAATGCACCTCAAATTTTTGGTACTGAAATGTTGACCACACCTAACAATTTCATCCTACCTACCACATGTTAAGTGATTTGACCTGGAGACCTCGGAGGACCTTGTGAAATGGACCTTCAAAATTTTTGGGCCACGCATGTTGACCACACCTACCAATTTTCATCCTCCTACCACATGTTAATGATTGGAACTTGGATGACACTCGGAGGACCTTGAAATGACCTTCAAAATTTTCGGCAACTGAATGTTGACCACAACCACCCAAGTTTATATTCTACCACAAAACAGATAACGGTTATAGCAATTAACTCCATTTTTGCCATATTTTGACCCCATTGACCTTTGACCAAATTGCCACATGCCCCTCCTCCGAACTCATCCGCAGACTACTTGAGTGAATCTATGGTGCGAAGACTGGACACCCATACTTGCACCAATCAAAAGATATCGTGTTGACAAGTTTAATTAAAGCGATTGTAGCCCTATTTTTGCCATATTTGACCCGATTTTGGAACCACATTTGACCATGACCCATGGACCACTTTGGATCCCACCCAACGCGTACATAAGATACATCTATGTTGCGAAGATGGACACCCACACTTGATTAGTTCCAAAGATATTGCGAGGGACACCACACACGCACACACACACAGACGGGAGCTTTCTATGTCCCTTCGCCAACAAAAAGTTTGGCGGGGGACCAATAGTACAGCTGTTGGTTAAGCAGATGGATTGTGCACGTTGTGATAAACGCATGACATTTTCCACAGCGGGATAAGGTGCCCATATGCAATAATTTCCGATATGTGCCCCAGTTGACCTCTCATAATATGGCGGAGAGGGCGGTTTTCAAAATGGCCCCCAACACCAAAATAGCTTAAAATGACCAAAGTCACCTGAAAAAGATGACATTTTCAGATGATATTGATGTATTCTTGATCAATCTGCTCGATCTGGTAATGTCTTTCATTTTTCACTGATACATTCAATAAGAGGGCCCGCTTTTCAAAATGCCGCCAAAATCCCATATTCAACCAGAAAGTGGGCGCTGGAGTGCAACCTATCGCTACACAATTGTCCCAAATGTAATTTTTCACCTCCAAGAACATTTCAGTTCATTTCATTTCATTTTATTTACCATGATCCCAATCAAAATATTCAAAAAAAAAACAAAAACAACCATAACGCGGAAGGATAACCAAAGCAGAGCAAAGCTTTCTTATGCCATGGATGCATCAATTCCATCCTTGGCCAAGGGGGACCACTCAAACCATCCAGTGACCTACCGAGGCAGTTGATCCAGAAGGGGCAACATGTCCTAATTGGTCCCGCCTTATGCTCTGATATGCTCCGAACCTGAAAAAATGCCTTGACGAAAATGCAAAATTTTTTATTAATTTTTATGCAAAGTTACAATTGAAATTGGTCGAAATTCCCCGAAGAAGAGTGATAAAAATACATTTTTGGTCCATATCGGTCCCCTTTTTCGAAACCCGAGCCACTTTTTCTTCCACTGCCCCCCCCGCCCCCCCCCCCCCGTCGGATAACACACAAAAACACCACTGAAACCATCTATGAAGTCATCTCCATACAATAAATGCAGTATAAGGGTGTCCTTCACATCATAAGGGACCTTCACGCACGGGATGCATTAAGGTTTCCCATTTCTTTCGGTACCCCCTTTAATCCGCTAGAGGCCTACATGTCAGTGTTAAGGGGTGCTTCTTAGTGGGTCAAAGTTTGAACTCATTTCTCTGTTTCAGCGCAAGAGGTATTCCTGTGTTAGATGTCTATTATTTCGAATGTAGTTCAGAGTTAAGGCATCTGTTTTGAAACAGAGGTGAAAAGCGATATTGCCCGGCAGCTTGATCCTAGCTCCTTATGAAACTGATGACTTCTGTTATGGCGCTCAACGCATAGACCAGGCGACTTATACTTACACAGAGCAGCAATGACTGCTTGAAGGCAAAAGAGAAGGGTGGCACTGTCCTTGCAGACGATGACGGCCACTACTATCACTACTTACTACTATTACTAACTACTACTAATTGCGGCCCTCAGCCCGGATCTAGAACGGATCATCCAGTCTATACCATCCTGCCTGCATGTCGCAAGCTCATTTGTCTACCACTCCTGCAGTCCCCTTTCAGATGTCTAATAAAGTTTTTCGTTGTCCGCCCCTTGTCGATGTCCATGGTGTTGGTTCCATAGAACGAGTCTACTTGTACCACGCTCAGGTGTGGCGGGACCAGTGCCTGCGAGCTGCATCCTTCTTGTTGCAACCTTGTCCTCCACCTTGAGGTATTCACCATAAAGCACAGAGTTATAAGCCGTTGTCTCCAGTGATGTTTAATCACTGTCCTCAGCATTTGGTGTAACAGCAATTGATAGACCTCTCCTACTGGGGGTTAATGACGCATGCTTCACACCATACAGTAATATGATTCTACAGTTGCCTGTGAAGAAAGCTCAATTTGACTTGCACGGGACATATGGGATTTCCAATATGTGTCATCTTGTTTAGGGCTTTTCCATGCAAGTTGCCTTCCTGATTTTGATATCGGCTTCTGTGGATTTTACCCATGATCCAGGTATTGAAGTCATCGACCCCCCTTCAGACTTCCCCTGTAGCGATTCTCAGTGCCTCATGTTCATGTATATTGCATGTCATTACCTCTGTCTTTGGCTTTCCGCAAAGCCATCTTATTGTGATTTTTGTTCTACCCTCCAGAGTCATTGCTGAGCAGCTGAATCTGGTACATGAGTGCAAATGTCATCCGCAAAAGTCCAAATCAAGTAAGTGTGGACAGCTGAGACGCTCCTGGACTTTCTTGGTGTTATTGTAAATCCATGGCGGCAACGCCTCATTCAATATAGCAATTCACCCAAATATCAAAAGAATTTACCGCAATACAGAGTGCAAACCACAAACCAATTTGGGTGCTTTGATATGGGTCCGGCGCGGTTATTCCCATTACTCGCATACTACCTCGTCCTCGTCCGTTATTCATTTGATTCGTCAGCTCCAACGTTTTGGAATAAGACAATATTCTTTGACAACATATAAACAAATTCCCACGTGTTAAACCCATGGCGACTTCTAAAATTGGGATTCTTGGCCGCCCTCCCCTGTTTCCTTGTTTGACATTAACAACTGCATATTACAAGACCAGCGATGGCCACTAATGACCACGAATGGTGTTTCAAGGATCCTCCAAACTTCACTGCTGTTCATTTTGTTCATCCCCGACCTTACAGAACAATTTCAAGTAAAATGGTTATGTAGATGATCTCACTATGCTCAAAAAACAACCGAGTAAAATTATATCAAAGCTTCCTCAGCAAGGCCATAAATACGTTGGTAAGGTAACAGGAAGTGGCAGCTCTTTTTATCAAATTAAAGAGTATCAACAGCCTTCATCATCTAAACAACAGGTAGCTAGATGTGAGCTAGATGGAGCTAGAAGTATATGTAACAATGAGACTTGATTTCCAATCTACTGCTAGGAGTCATGCCTTAACATGGTCATTCTCCTTTCATCAACAACCGACAGTACCTGGGTAAAATCAATCTGAAATGCATAAGGCATCAACTATCCGTACAGGGTATGCCCCAGGAATTAGAACACGGAACACTAAATTGTTTGATGTGAGTTTTTGCAAGACCTCGTGATCTATTAGTGGTTTGCCTACACGCATTTGAGCTTCTCTAAGTTGCTTGCAGCATACTACTTATACTCTTATAAGACAAGCATCATAAAAAACCTATGCATGGAGCTTAGAACCAAATTAAATCCCATCCACCATCTCCACCATCCCGTCATCAACAGAGATCAGTGTCGTCTCACCTAAATCCCGACCCAACCTGCTCCCCACTGAGACTATTATGGCTCACTGGGTATGCAAGAGGTTGCTGAGAAAAGGTTTTGACATTATTTTCCTTCGTTTATATTGCTGAAGTGAACAATACATACATTTATAATGACAAAAAGTTAATAGAGAAGGACAGTATTCTAAAACGAGTAGGCCAGTCAAGTTCAAAATCAAAGCTATCTGTTCAAAGGCCGAATTCTTCTGAAATGTCAGATGAACGCATGATGTGAGTGTTAAGCCCCGTTTTACTACATCCGTCAGTAAGGTTTTTTTGTTGCACAGGAGTATAATCATTTTTGCTTATCTCAGAATGGCTCAGATGATCCTGAAAGAATGAAATATCAGAAATCAAACGGTTTCTAGCTCAAAAGCGGTAATAGAATCCCTTTTTATTTAGTTATATATGGATTGTTGTGGCCATTTTTGAAGCGCCCTCTCCTTGCAAACCTGGACATCCAGAGGTTGGTGGCACGTATCTGAAAAATGTTAGTCTAGTCCATGCCTACCACGGGTGGAAAATTTGGTACTTTTATCACACAGTGGACACTTCATCATATCTAGAGAGCTTAACAGCTTAACTACAATAACAGACTCACACAGTGGTCAAAGGCATCAAGGCTGCAACATGTGCGGCAATGGCTGGCCTTTGTTTTACCTTTTTACCCGCTACACAGTTCACATGACCGCATCGGCGGCAAAAAAGGATACCAACAAAAGCTCTCCGATGGCGTGAAAAGTCTCCTGTAATTCCGACCAGTAGAGCGCTTTAAAATCCATTATAATCCAATAATATATCCAATATTTAGGTATGTAGTAGGAGTATTCCGTTTGAGACGACTATCAGACCAGTATCAAACTCTTAGTTAACTTTGACTGCCAACGGAGCTGCGATGCGTCCATCTTGAGGGCTAGCCAAAACGGAATTGAGAAAGAGCAATGGTCAACAGGGTGTGACCTGGGTTCACTGGTTCGAGACCATTTTATCTTTTAGGGGTGCCTAACATAGGTATTTTGGGGCATTCCACTCTCAGAAGGGAAATGCATATATTTCAGTTCAGTCAACTGGGTAAAGGACTCAATCTCAGTAATTATTTTTTTACATTTCCCCACCCCTGACAGACCTAGGGGAAGACCCTGGGGGAATTGATTACCTGGTTAGTAAGGGGTTTGTGTCCTTCTACAATATTCTTAAGTTTGGGGTACTCTAGGTTCATCTGGAAAAAAGTTATGGCAAAATTTTTACCTTTTTGTGGAAATGTGCCTTTTTGACATTTCCTCCCTTCCCACCCCCTTTTAAACCCGGTGGAGGACTCTGGGGGAATGGATTACATGGTTAGTCGGGATGGTGCCCTCCTACAAATAAATGTCCCGACAGACCAGGGGGAGGACCTTGGGGGGATGGATTCCATGGTTATATGGGCATTGTGCCCTCCTACAATATCTCTAAATTTGGGTATCCTAGCTCATCTGGAAAAAATGTTTGATGCAAAATGTTTACCTTTTTTTTGTGTCCATACCACACACACATCGTCCGTACAATACGGAACCTGTTCAAGTCGCCCCCAAACCATGTCCGCCCCCGGCCAACATGCGTCCCTCCCACCACTCTTCCCCCACTTCAAACAAAAATTCTCGCCCGCCAAACACATTCTCCCCCATGCCAATTTCTCCCCACTTTCACGAAGTTCTCCCCCAAACCAATTCCTCCCCCATGCCAAGTACGCCCCCACCACACACCAATTCGCCCCCCACTCACACCAATTGCCCCACTCACACCAAGTCGTCCCCGGCCCACGTGCTCATGCACTACCACCTCACCTAAGCCAACCTCAAATGTGTATTTGTATTTCAAGGTGGTTACCGTTTTCAAGGAATAGGCGGGTGATCTCCGCGGAAAAATATACATATATATTTAACTTAGTTTGTCGCTGCATGCATGGCTGGATCAGGGTAGTCATGTAGTTGCACAAGAGAGTTTGAAAATAAAAGTATACGGAGTTGTTTGCAATGCAACCCATCCGAGGCAAATTCAGGCGATTCTTTAATCGGGATGAGTTTCGTTCATGACCGCTCTAGTTTAGATGATGCGAGTACCCCATATGAAAAACATCATCACGGTATAAGTTCCTTTTGCTAATAGCACATGGTGCCGGTGCAATATTGGATGATGGATGGAAGGTTTATTTTAAAAAAATCATGTTCAAAGTGGAGTTTATTCGTCACTCACTCATATTGTAAATATAGACACAATAGAATTCTAAAAATGTTAGTATTGGAATTTAATTATGGACTAGGCGGGCCATTGTTTGTCAGTAGAACTAATGCTTAAAATACACAGCTAAATCCGGAGGGGACGATAGGCCTATATATCAACTTGAATGCAACCCAATTTGCCAAATCAATAAAATGGAGTGTGATAATTGTTGGATGATGCTCGCGAGAAATAAATGATTGGTTATGTCATGAAGTATAATTTCCTGGAATATGCGATTAAAACATTAATTCTGGGGCAATTTCTTTTAGGAATACTTTGATTAAAATGGGTTTACTTTACTATAAAAACACTTTAACCCAGTCTGAAGAATCAATATGTTGTTACCAAGCAATAGAGAAGTTGAAACGGCGTAGTTTTCATACTTTTGGTCAAATGGTGCAGTATGGCGTCATTTGGCGTCCCTGGCGCCGTTCTGGCGTCCCTGACTGCATTCCGGCGTCTCTGACGCCATTCTGGCGTCACTGGCGCCAAAATGGCGTCAATGGCGCCACAACAACATTTTTAGCGTCACTGACGCCATTTTGGCGTCTCTGACGCCATTATGGCGTGGCGACGCAATTAGTACAATCCCCCCCCCCATTCCACTGAAAATGGTGTGAGAAATGCCACAATTCATGCATAGTTGTCAGATTGTATAAATGCACAATGCTTGAGTATGAACTTATTGTCTTACGGTAAACATCCCCGGGATGGAATGTGCCCAAATGTCAATTATTGGTATGTTGTTCTAAATGATGGCGAATGTTGGTGGATGATTCTGCAAAATATTACTGTTGAAAGGCCTTAAGGTGCAAATAATCATTACTTAAAGGGGATGGCCCGATTTAAGGATATGAAGCTTCATCTTGATAGTGGCCTTCACTCCAAAAAAACCCCATCTGGAACGTTTCGCGACGATACTCAATCCGTTTTGATTGCGAGAGCTAAAACGTGATTTGTAAGAACCCATAGAG
>JAMKCH010051401.1:0-10120 GCA_023653785.1 Ophioderma brevispina
GCAGAATTTAAATGCTCCTAGCTAGTGGCATGAGAGCGACGAAAGTCGTTTTTCCGAAAATAAAGATCATTACTCCGAAAGTTTTTATCTCCGATCGATCATTCCTCCGAAGGGTCATGCTCGAAAGGTTTATTCCGAGGGTCTTTATTCCGAAAATTAAATAAGGGTAATTAATCCGAAAGTATTTGATCGAAAGTTTTTTCCCGAAAGGTCATTATCTCCGAAAGGATCGTTTCTCCGAATTTTCGGGAATATCGCCTTTCGGAAGAAAAACCTTTAGGATTCAAAAAACATATTTATTCCGAAGCGGGTCAGTACTCGAAGGCCGTTACTCCGAAAGGTCTTTCTCCGAATTTTCGGAATTTCGACCTTTCGGAATAAAAACCTTTCGGAGTAAAAACTTTTGGATTAAAACCATTATTTTTATTACGAAGGGTCATTACTCCGAACGGTAATTACTACGAAAGGTCATTTCTTCCGAATTTTCGGACTATCGACTTTTCGGAATAAAAACTTTTCGACTAAAAACCATTATTTGATCTGAAGGGTCTTACTCCGAAAGGTCTTTCTCCGAATTTTTGGAATACGACCTTTCGGAATGAAAAACCTTTCGGGCAGTAAAACTATTTTTTTATTCCATATTATTTTACTCCGAAAGGTCATCTACTCCGAAAGGTCTTTATTCCGAATATTCGGAATATCGAACTTTCGGAGTAAAAACCATTATTTTTATTCAGGAGGGTCATTACTTTGAAAGGTCGTTTCTCCGAAAGGCGTTTCTCCGATTTTTTGAAATATCGACCTTTCGGAATATAAAAACCTTTCGGAGTTAAAAACCATTAATGTCTTATTCCGAAGGGTCATTACTCTGTTTGTCAGAAGTAGCTGAGAAAATACATAAAAGGAACAATTTTACGCCATTCCTCCCTAGCTGATTGTTAAAATTGTTTTTATATACGGTAAGTAGACGCTTGGCATTGGTTATGACGAACATGCTAAATCCTACCATCTAGTTAGTTTTAAACTTAGTTCAGAGAAACACTATATTTATAACATGTTCTACCTCTTTTGCCGAAGTCAATTTGATCACATTAATCATACAGTTCCCTAAAAGAGACTATTCAAAGAATCCCAAGAAAAAGAAACACTTTGCAATTGTTAGATCAACTCAATCCACTTGCCAATGTGAAATGAGCCCCCCCCCCCCCCCAGCTCATTTCACACATGTCCTTCTTTTACCAGGCGGTGGCGGCCAAGCCTCATTCATAGAGAAACTCACCAAAATGTCAAAGAAATTAGCAGCAAGGCGGGTGAAAACCACAAACCAATTGGGTGCTTGCATGTGGGTCGTTCATGGGTGTTCCCATGACACCACATACGACCTCGTCCTCGGTCGTTATTAATACAAAACAATCGGAAAGAACCATCCAGTGAGTTGATTCTTCAACTCAAACGGTTTTGGAATAAGCAAATGTCCTGAACCTATTAAAAAATTCATAATTTTTCGGCAAGATTTCGATGTACGTGTTAAACCAATGGCGACGTCGGAAATTTTGATTTCTTGGCCGCCCTCACCTTGTTCTTTTCTTATCCTTGTGTAACTCCTTCTTTCCTCCTGTCCTATTCCGTCTTTACGAATAATTTTCTTTACTATTTGCTGGTGGTATTATTATCTTTTTGCTGATTCTTTCTCTTTCAGTGAATTTTCTTTCTTTCATTCTATGGATTTTCTTGGTTTTCCTGTTCAAAGAAATATTCTTTTTTTCGTTCTATTGTTCTTTTCATTCCATCTTTTCTTTTTTCCTCTACTTTCTTTCGTCCTTCATCCTTTCATTACATTAATCTTTTCGTTGATTTTCTTTATATTTTCTTTCTGTTTTCTTTTCCTCCTTTTTCTTTCCAACCCCTCCCCTCTTAGTCACTCCTTTTCTTTCACTTACTGATCTTACAAGCTCTTTTCTTTCTTTTTGTTTCTGAAACTGTTCCTTTTATTTTGGTTTGGTTTTCTTCATTTTGCATTTCAGTCTTTTTCCACTTTTTCTGTCTCTTTGATCTAAGTTTCTTTCTAGATCTGTTTATGGATTTTTGATTCGCTTTTTCTGTATATTGTTTTTTTCCTGTTTTTTTTTGTTTGTTTTGGTCTTTTCTGTGCTGTTTTGTCTAAAACACACCCCAAAAAAGTAACTCCCCACCCCTTGAAATTTGTCTTAAAGTTCAAACAATACATCGCATTATTAAATTATGGGATATAATTGGAAGCGGTGTTTATTACGCGCCATTTTGACACCTGTCATTTGTGGTGATTGATGAAGTATTGTTGAAGTTCATTGCCACTTGAACGAACCCACCCCGGGATTTAAAAGTGCAGTAAGCCTCTTATAGAGAAGGAGAATTTGTCATGCGAGAAGTAATAGAGGATTGCACTGATTTCATTTTGTACAAGTATGATTGTCAAATATGATTTACTGCAACTTTTAAATCCTGGGCCTGGGTTCGTCGAGTGAAGTCGGGCAGCAGCAACAGCAGCAACATATATGGTACAACATTTGGACGAATTTGCACGACATACCAGTAATTAGCATTCAAAATTTCAAGACGATATGAATAAGTGCCATAAGAAATTAAGTCAATTAAAGTTCGCTTAAAGTGTGTTTGATTCACACATTAACGAACATTAACTCAACTTTAAGTTGTTAAGTATTGGAATCAGCCAAAGTCCAAAAGTAACTTAGATCACATTTGCTATCAATATAAGTATAAAATCTGTAGGAATATCAAAAAAAAGGTTGTCAGGGAACACCTGACTGAAAAAGTTCTCTGACCTCCAGGGTCCCCGATGCAGCTGTCTTCACGGTCAGTTTCCTTCGAAAAATTTGGGGATAATACCCTAATTTCATGATTTGATTGGGTAGGAGATATGATGACCTTCAAGCAGAATGTTAGCGTAAGGTCTGAAGATGTTCCATTGAGGAGGAAAATGACTTTTTCATCTCGGCCATTTTGTACGGGAACGAATGGGGACCAGATTTAGTGGTGTGAAACCTATAGCGGCAGTTGAAGAGACTCGCGAAAATAATTTGTGACACTCCACTTGACTAGGTAAGTAAATTGATCTTGTCAACTTGTTTTCCAAAAACACTAATGATACTAAAGCAGCCCCTGGCCTAGTGTTGTCTGTGCAGAGCGGGGGGGGGGGGGGGGGGGGGGTTCAGCGCCGGAGTGCAAAAGGCAAGGAAGTTGTGAAGGAGCTGTAAAACACTTAGGCGGCGGGGTTTATGAACGGCGAATGTAAACTGACCGAGTCTAAGGTGCAAATTTAGCAGTCTGGCTTGTGCAATGTTTGGCCGATTAAATAGCCACAGAATATGGAGAAAAGATAGGCTACATGACAACCTTTTGTGATGTACATGCGGGGTTTTTGACAGTGATGGCGGCTCTTCTTTATCAGGAAAGTGAAGCTATTTGAACATGTTAAATTGAAAGGTTTATCAGCTACTAATAGGCCTTTGGTGTGACATGCTCAACACCCCCCCCCCCCCCCGACTAAACCCCCTACCAGAGTAAACCTCCCCTCCACGAGTAAGCCCCTCCTTCACTTCTCAAAGGCACGACACTATAAGGAGCAAATTGAGTAAGTTATTTTAATTTCTGATATATGCTTTAAAGCAATGGAAAAAAGAAAGTGTTTTTGGTGAGTCCTATGTAAGAAATCTTCAGTGATAGCGGAATATGGATATTTTAGGACAATATATTTTGGGGCTCACGTAATTAAAAACAAATAAATTATTTCATGAATGATCACACCATGTGAAGGGGGTTTCAATTAGCGAAATGCATTAATGTAGAAATCTAAAGTTTCTATAGGATTCACACCAGTTAATAACTTGAGAAACAGGTAAGTCCAGCCCCCACTGCAAAGAGGCGTTTTTTTTTTTGTGACCCTCGCCTAAGTTATACCTAAAAAAACTGAGAGAAATTGCGAGGACCTGGTTGCAAATCATGGTTGCCTATCAATATTAAGTATAAAAATCTGTAGGAATATCAAAAAGGTTGTCATTGATATGTTCTTTTGATCCGACAAAACCAATTTTAACCGTATTTCTTACAAGGAACACCTGAATGAAAAAGTGCCATGATTCCAGGGTCCACGGTGCATGTTAGTCTTCATGGTCCAGGTCGACTCGAAAATTTTGGGGTAACTACCCTAATTTCTGATTGATTGGTAGGAGATATGATGACTTCAAGCAGATGTTAGCTTAAGGTCTGCGATTGTTCCATTGAGGAGACAATGACGTTTTCAATTCGGCCATTTTTGTACAGGACCGAATGGGACCAGGATTTAGTGGTGTGAAACCAGAGAAGAAGAGGATTGCACTGATTTCAATTTGTAACATTATGATTGTCAATAGGATTTACTGAACCTTTTAAATCCGGGGTTGTTCGGTCAAGTGGGCATAACTCAAAAATACTCGATCGATCGCACAAATGAGTGTCAAAATACGATAAATAAACAAACCGCTTCCAATTACATCCCCATATTGTAATAACAAGAGTATCGTTGAACTTGACAGACAAATTTCAAGGGTGGGGAGTTACTTTTTTGGGTGGGTTTAGGTTTTCTTCGTTCCATCATCCATCGTCTGTCTATCTTATAGCATGTCTTGGAGGGGGGGGGGGGGGGGGGGGGTAAATACGCGAAACCCATACCCATTTGTAGGGGGAAATTTGCAGAATTGTAGAAAAGTGTAACCCATTTTATGATTCTTTTCAAGTAGGGGGCCAAACCCGTTATTTTTTTCATTAGGCCTACAAGAAAACATACATTCACTTTTACCATTTTGGGGCTGTTTTGTTTAAAATGGGCCTACCATTCTGTCTGTCCCTCTGTCGTCTGATGTCGGATGTTGAAGTGCGTGAAAGTGTTGGGTTTGCATTTGTGAAAGTTTAGATTGTTGTGGATTTTAATCAAAATTGGCTCAGGTTGGACCTTTTTGATCGTAAAATAAAAAAAGGTGAACAGATCAAATGTTTGAAAGGACTGCGGATAAGGAGAGAAGGAGGACCTCTATAATCATCATAGTTATATTTTTACCCATCAATTGAGTTGTGTTTTACAACTACTTTATCTTGTACGTAATGTTGTTTTTATCCTCAAAAATACACTATATCAAGAAAAATGAGAAGAAAAAGTCGAGATACTTCAGGGGCATGCTCTCTGGAAAAGCAAAGCTTAAGCATGGGCCCACCACCAAGCAGACTCAGGAATACAACACAATGGCCATGGCGCGCTATTTATAGCATGAACAAGGTATAGGCTGCAGCACCAACCAGTAAAGGAGAGGGGTACCGGGGCCGGAATAAAACATTTGTCATTGTATCTAAAATTAATTCCGGAGGGATGTGAACTTCAGGAAAAACAGGTATTGACAAAATTAAAAGTGGTGGCAATTTGCCTGAACGACGGATTTTCCAAAGTGTGAAGCCTCTTAAAGGCAAAAAAAACACTAAGAAAAGGTTTTGGTCTTAAAAATGTTTTTTCTTTGTAAAGGAGTTCAGTAAAACTCTCCCAAAAACTATTAATATTGCATGTGCCGATGTTTTTCAAGTGGTGCATTCATAGTGCACCCACCTGACATCTTTTATAATATTAGCCTAGGAAGATGTTGTGGGGTTGCAAAATTAATGATTGTCAGGGTGTCAAGGAGTTCAAATAAACCATTTTTCAAAACTGTCCGATTGAATAGAAAGTACTGAAGTTCCATTACGTACTATTTTCCAAAAATGTCAACATAATAAAAGGCAAAAAATCCTTTATACATCTACTCTACGCAACAGGATGACGATTTTTGGTGACAAAGATGTTTTTTAGGTCAGGATCTCAACAGCACTATTCTCAAAAACTGTCAGGTGGTGCTGAGTCATTTTTTTATTCATGGATCACCAACGCGACACCCAAAAAAGTTGACACCTTGACCACTCTTATGTATTATCCCAAACATATATTTGGAATTACATGGGAATTTCGATGTTTATGCGGTACTACTTTAATAGAAAATATTATTTGCATTCTTTATAAGATATGTCGAGAGCAAATGGCCGCGAATTTCACCCACTTAAATGACCATGGTCACGTGTCCAACCTGTTGGTATTCCACTATTTTGAAGTTTTCGGTCCTGGGACCCTAAAGAAAGTTACGAAAGTTTCAAGGAGAGTACTGAGGATTTTGAGGATGGTATTAATTATCAAGCCATCTGGGTTAATATATTCTATCACACTCCTTGCCACATTCAGCCTGAATTGCAGTAACCTAAACACGCTTGGGTACTTGTATTAAAAAATATTGGGCTGATGTGGAAAAACCAGTGAAATAGGAAATAAGAATACCTTTATAATCCTTTACAGTTTGCAAATAGTTTATCGAACTCCTTGACCCTGGAAAACACTATTTTGACACCAAAATCATCTTTCATAGGTATATACTATTTAGAAATTAACTGTTTTCTTAGGTAAATGTCGGCCATATTGAAAATAGACTAGCCTTGTATCTAACTTGTCATGGACCAGACCAAATTATGGCAATTGTATATTGAACCTCTGACCCAGACAAACAGTACATTTTGAAAATACTTCGCTATAGTTGCGCTATTACCTTTAAAATGGCGGGCCATTTTGGAAAAATTGGTGTTTATGCGAATGGCCATCACTGTTAATTTTGTCATCAAGTTTTTTCGTGAACTACACTACCAATGATCGATGAGCTGTGATTGCAATGTTATTATTTCGGCCCTGGTGGTTTAGAAATCTAAGGACCCTTTTCACCTCATGCTGCAGCAATATAAATGCGCTGAGAAATACAATTCCCATAGCCGCAGTCAATTCATTCGACATGTTATGGAAGAATACAAGCACTTGTAGGCTTTATGAACCCAGGCCTCAACATGGTCATGTTGTTAACATGTGCTCTCCAAGGCTACTGAACTGAGCCCTTGGTAGGTTAGCATGGCGGCCATTTAAAAACAATCGCATAGCGATGTGGAATGTTTTGTATGTAATGGTTGTTGTTGTTGTTGTTTTTGGCACTTCCATTTAGTGTTCCGCGCCCTCAGAAAATCAAACATACCAAAATGAGGTCTTCCGCCTCCCCCCCACAAGAACCAGAATGCCAACTCATATAATATATTGCTAAAATAATATGAAAGAACATTCTTGCCAACGCGCCATTGTGGTTCTTGGGGGGGGGGGGAAAGGTTCATATTTGGAAAATTTCAATAACCCATTAAAGCCTGTGTTATACATTTTACATAAACCGATTGTGTGATATTCTTGAAAAACCAGCAAAAAGGGAAACTTGACACGTGTCGCTTTATTAAGCGGAATGTTATCAAAACATTAATTTGAAACTAGATGATCTTTATCAGACCTTCTACATTTGTGAAAAACCGGGGCGTCCACATTTGATACTTATTAAAAAATGTCAATCCATTAAATTACTTGTGTAAAACGGTTAATTTCCATTTGCGTAATTTGTGGCGTATACGTCGATTCATCACCCAAGCGTCTTGTCACAATGCTGTCAGAGCACTTGTCCTATCTCGCATTGACTATGCCAAATTCTATGGCACGCTCCACGTTTTAAATCATGGCGAGTTTTCCGCGCATGTCGAGTTTCACGCGCTGTGTTCGAGTTTTCCTCGCAATATGTTGAGTGTGCAGCGTAATATGGTCGAGTTTACAGTGCTATCGTCCAGTTTGCCCTCTACATCGAGTTGTGCTCTCTATATGGTGAGTTTTGCCCATACAATATGTCCAGTTTACGATAAACCGTATAAAATCATGGCGAGTTCCCGCGCATGTCGAGTTTCAACCGCTGTGTATCGAGTTTTTCCCGCCATCTGTCGAGTGTGCAGCGTTATATGGTCGAGTTTACAGCGTTAATGTCCAGTTTGCCTCTATACATCGAGTTTTGATCTCTAAGATGGTGAGTTTGACATAACATCACTAATGTCCAGTTTTCAAAATCTCGACATTGAGTTTTTTTCTCACATGAGGAAAACTCGACATGATTTTTGGTGTATGTGTAAAAAAAATTAATGTCGAGTTTGCTCAGTGAGAAAAAAATCATGTAGAGTTTGCTCATGTTGACACGAAAAAAATCATGTAGATTGCTCATGTTGAGAAAAAAAATCATGTACGTTTGCACATGTGCAAAAAAATCATGTCCAGTTTGTTAAAACTGGCATCATGATTTTATTCGGGACATGATTTCTTCTGGAAAGATTTATGAAATCGGCCAATAGAGTTCCAAACTGATAGGCAGCGCATGTAAACTACGACCCAGTTATTAGCGGGGTTGTTGTAGGTAGGGGTAATTAGGTAGGTGTAAACTCGATATACAGCGCCATGAAACTCGCCATGATTTGATACGTGGAGCGTTGCCACCTACAAGTCCCTCCGGTTTGGTGATCGAACAGTGGACCTGCGACCGAGCGCCGCTCTCTCAACGTTTCCAAAACAAAGCCGCCCGGCTAGTATTTGCATGTGGACGGGCCGGTGCTCTGATGATATTTTGCATTTCCTGAACATTGGCTTGCGGTTAAAGAAGAATCATTTCAAATCCTGTTGTATGTATTTAAGTGTATTAAGAATGTCGGTCCATCCTATTTGAGCAATCTTCTTTTGTTAGTGACACTGTTTGTTAAACGGCTGAAAACAGGCACAGACTACGCCTCCTGGCTGATTCCACGAGGCTCGTCGTTCCTCGCTCTCGGAGGCGAGCTGGCGACTATTCTTTTGCTGTCGCTGCCCCCAGGCTCTGGAATGAGCTACATGTTAAGTTGAGGGCGGGGGGGCGGTTTCGGTTGCCAGTTTCAAACGTTTGATCTGCAAGGACTTTTTTTCAGTGTTGATTATGTTGCCGTTTCTGTTTTAACGGTATGGTGTCCGCCGCAAATATTTTTTGCCAATATCTGTTAGGCGATGGAGATCTTTTGTAGAGCGACATATAAATGCCAAGTTATTATTTCAAGTTCATCTGTCTCATGAAAACTATAGATGGCGTCCTTCATTCCTTATTCCGGCGATGTTCCTTGTTAATTTATTTTATTAATGATTCGGTTCCGTTCTTCTTTTTAAATTGATTCGATTGTCACTGGTTTTTGATACTTGGACAAAAATATTTGCATTCACCGGAAAATGCTCGTATTACTTTCCAAAAGTTGGCTATGTGAGTCTTGCTTGGCAGTCCATTGTGCCAAAATCATGCTTTAATTTGAGGCCTTGGCTCTTTGATGGACAATCATGTGTTTATTTGATCTTACCAAAGGCCACATTTCTCCCGTGTTGCAAGCCAGAAGGGGGAATAAGTGTAGGGATTCCTTAAGTTTTGTTGAAATTAAAAAGGCCCTTTTGGTGGCGGTTATCTCCAGAAAAAATCTTTAAGACTTTTTAGGTATTTTTGAAGTACCTAATTACGTTCTTGCTGCTGAAATGTACAATTCGACCGTTAAATCATTAAAATAGGAATTCTTCCTAACCCCTTTTGTAAAAGAGAACCCCTTTTGGTAGTGGAACCCCCCGGGAAAAAGCCACTTGCGGGACATTTTATCCCAAAAAAAAAACGGCGTTCAGAATAGTGTCAGCGGAAAAAATCGGTGTAGGATCACTATTCATCCAAAAGTGGATTATTAGAGCATGTACATGATGACACCCGGATAATGAGAATCCGACTAAAATGGTGGTGGATAATAATTCTCGCTCAGTTTGTGTAGCACCTTAATTAAACGCTACGGAAAGGCCGGTTGTGCAAGCTTGGTTCAGCCGGTTGAAAACTCAAAGAAGACTCCTTTGCCCCCTTTTTGTGGAAGGTGGTGCGACAGCACCCGCCTCTTCCGCCATAGGATATAATTTGAACAATTTTGGCTGAAAATCAGCTGGACAAGCTATTACATTCCAGTCATGAAAACAACATGATGTGGCTAAATATTTTTAATAGACACGTTATAAACCACAGTGTCGGTTTTAAATGCGAAGTGTTCAAAAGAGTAAAAATAAAACTTCTTAAATTATTTAAAAGCTATACCATTTTTTCCCAAAAAGGTTATATTTTATTTTATGATCAAG
>JAMKCH010051402.1:0-25170 GCA_023653785.1 Ophioderma brevispina
GATCGGTTCTGTACTTTGTAGATATTCGGTCGTAGTGGTCACGGAGATTAAGATCACCATTTTCTCGCCAAATGGAAAAAAGATGATTTCTAAAAATAAACAAAAAGAATATTGCATGCAAACTAAAGGAAATATCAAAATTCAAATTTAAATTGGAATATGGAAGGAATTAGGGGAAACTTTCTAAAGCTAGTGATCTGGAAAATACTGAGGAAAAAAGGAAAAAGCTGATTCGCGAGTCTCATCGGGCGAGTTCACAAATCTCAAAAATTATGCCCATTTGAAAAAGGATGCATAATACAAATATCTTCTTGCCTTCCATTTTCAGGGTCCTCTCATCTAAAAGAGATTGACGGTCATGTAAGCCGTAGTTTTATAATTTTTTAAACCAAGCTGGGAGAGTTTTTGGGCATTGCGGTGATTGGCGAGAATTATTCTCCAGTCTAGTAGGGGGGAGAAGATATTTTGTCCGTTCTGTACTAGAAACTTCTTTTGGCAAAAATGAATGCAATGGTCTTCCTCATAGAACCGGGTCTAAGTCAAAAATCACCGAGTGCTTGTTGAAGTCGAGAACTTGTATGACCGAGGATGTAATTCGCATGCACGTCGCGGCAATTGCTCAAGAAAATTCTCACTTGTTTGTTTGTGAGGGAAGATCCAAACCACACAGAGGGCGAAGTACCCTTTACTAAACCGTGATCAGTTAATTTTTACTTAACCAAATTCTAGTCTGAAGAGTAGTCTAAGCCATGGGAAGAATAGAGATACATTTTCCACATAACAAAATCGATACTCAAAAACAGATAGGGACGTTAATAGGTTAAGACATCCAGGTACTTTTGTAGGCTAAAAACTTTTTTAAGTTTTCTATCACTTTTATTCAACAAATTGTGTATATCGTGAATAGCATTATACTCGTACCAGATATTACAAACCACAAAGGTCACAGGACCGTCAAACAGGGTGCATGCCATGGAAAACTGCATACAGCGTGACGTTTGTGTTAAACGCCATTCGTCGTTGCTGAATTAATGTAGCTGGCGCATGTAATTATGAAATCGTTCTGTTTACCAATATGACGCTAATTATAGCAACACACAGTAACTTCATATATTGCCACTTACCGGCAATGTAATTTATCAGAAATCTCAGAATATCAGATGAAAACACAAACCCCTCTCCTCTCCGCCCTTTTTGAATACATTTCATTTTTACTTCTTGTTTAAGTTGTAAATATTTTAAAGATTGTTCTCAAATATTTTTTGAACAGAGCCGTAATTTCCCAAATATTTTAGATTTTGCACATTGCCATTGCTCATTGGCTAGTAAACTAGACCATGGGATGGTTTTAGAGAGCTCAAGATTCTGTACATATCGCCAAAATAGGAAGGGGGGGAAGGAAGAATAATAATAATCAGAGCTTTGATTTTTGATAATAATTCAAACGGCTCTGAAAAGTCATTCCAATATGAAATAACCTGGAAATTGCGCATGTGCGTGTCTACGCTGATCCATTAGCTGTTCTGTCGGTTCAGGCAAGATAAGTTAGACGTAATTTTGTGAGGGTGCCCACTTTTCATCATTGATTGTACATTACTAAAAATTAGCGTTTCCAGCTCCGCCGTTAAAATTACTATGAGAATCCCGATTCCAAGTACACAATCGTTTCTTTTTGGGCAAATACGAATTGCATTGTCCTTCTCAGTATACGTTTACTAGACAGTTACTAAACAAAAATTGTGCCAAAAAATTTCCAATGTGAAATGGAGGCGCTCATTATTGTTTAAATTAAAATATTACATAAAAACGATGTCGTGTGACGTGTTCATCTTAGGCCTACAGTACAGAAAAAACACCCTCTTGTATGTTGCAGATAGCATTGATGTCACATGGGCTTGGTTCCTCATTACATTCATCAATATCTAGATGGATTAAAAATACCATGATAAAAATAATTTCAAGGCATCCGAAAAAAGATTAATTATTGATTCATCCACCGTATCACCCGTTAGTACTTGGTATATTTGTTGTGTGTATATTTAGTTCTAACTAAGCTTCTTCCCAAAATCCTTCTTGTTACCAGAGAAAGGATTAACTAACCATGGTCCTATAGATATAGGAATCTATTATAGATCAACGTACTATAGATCAAACATCGGTTTTAGCTTGGACAGTATTATAGCGCCCCTCTGGAGAAGGGGAGTCGTGGACCATCTCTGTAATTATTTTTTTGATATCATCATTGAAAAAAATGAAAAATATAAATTTTCTACCAAAATGGAAGTCTACTTTAAAGGACGGATTACGCACGCACGGCGCGCACACAGTACACTCACGTGCCGCTGCGTCTTTATAGCATAATCACCCGGACAGTTAATTTTGATTTTTTGAAAAACGTCTTTGTGCGGAGCATTTAAATGACGGGGGTTAAATAAGTAATCTAATGAATTTTGAAAAATTAAAAACTATATCTACAAATAAATACTGATTAAATTTGTCATGGATCGTGCATGCATGGTATAGAAGGTAACAAAGCTAAACATAATGATCTACCAGTTTCGCAGTTGACTCCCATGTAGCCTGTCCCCTGCAGTCACCATTCATTATTGATTTCTAAGATTCTGAACACATATTCCACCATGTGAACATGGACACTGTCACATTCGTCAATCGCTGTAAATAAAAAAAATATAGCTAGTTAGGGGCAAAATAGGGCAACCGCCTGATTCTGCGCCCAGAACCTAATTTGGTGCCAAAGGTCGTTATCTAATGCCAAGACATGATGTGATTGAATAGCAGAAACCACGAAATTCGCTTCAAAGCTTTTCAAACTTCTTATTTTTGAAATACAGGGTGTCCAATGAAAGTTGTGCAAGCGATATATGGTACTTCAATTTCTCAAAAAAACAACTTACTTAACCTGAGTATTTATCTTCATGGGGGGGCGTAATTTCTATACTTGTTATAATTTAGTGTGTGTTGTAAATGCCAGCTAATCCGCCCATGAGGACCCATAGATTTAAACGCGGATTTATTAAAGGTGATGTGTTTTCACCCACTTCCAAAAGGGATTGCAACACAGTTACATAATTACCCATTCAGGTGCATGGGGGAGGGATTTTTGTTACCATAATGACTGCACTGCGGTATCATGACTTGCATGAAAATAGCATCACAATAGAAATGATCATTCGTCTCCTGTACATGGGTTATGCCAATGGAATATCAAACAGTCATTATAGAAAATGATTCTGCTGCCCTGCTTACACATGCCAAACAATTAGATCAGCATTAAAGAAAAAAATTGCCGGATGTCTGTCTCTTTTGGTTCTCAAGTCTCCAATATCGTTTTGAGTAATGAATTACATCAACCTGCAAATAAATGGACCCTTCTTTGAATTCCAAGACTAAGAACAGTTTTAATGAAATGAAAGTCTTTTTGCGTGGAAAAAATAACATCCCCCCCGTGTTGGCCTAGCATGATTACCCAGATTCGAATAGCAATGACACAAAAAGGTAATGTTGTTTTCTTTGAATTTTCTGGTCTATGTAAAAGCTGTTAGAAATAAGACAATATTTTCTATTTCAATAACAATAATTGGACTCAATTCTAATTGCAAAGTTTCCTGACTCTCATAAAATCTGCTAAATATACAGATATAACCCGACAGTGGCATATTGCAACAATTGCATTAGTCCAGCAATACTAATTTTCTTAAGAATTTGATTTGGCACACATTATCAAATGCCTTTTTGAGGTCAAGAGTACTGCCTCACCAAGTGGCCTGCATCGATGTTGTTAAAAACTATAGTCAGTATCTCAAAAGGGTAGTAAGTGCTGATGAATTTTTGGGGCTTGAGTCAGATCTTCATTGGATAATAAATTGTTTAAGTAAGGTACTAATAAAGTTGTCATGAATATCTTTCAAGTAATGTTATAACCACCGGAAGACAGGAATTAGGACAGTAGTTGCCAACCAGCTGTTCTAGAAACATTCCGTCAACAGTGGTGGGACTCTGCTTATTTTCCATAGATGCAAAAACTACACCCGTCAAACTAATCAGGTTGAACAGATATGTTCAATAGGTTGTGGTCAATGGGACTGCACCTGCTTGCAAATATTTGGAAAGATATTGTCAAGTCCTGTTGCCTTATTATTGACATTCAAAATTTTACAGTAATTTAAAAACATCATTGTCTGTAATTTCTGTGAAATGAAATAACTTGAGATATACTTTTTGGCTCCATATCAATGATGCTGATGATTTCTCGCAACTGCTTGCTAGATTTTGATAAATAGTTGCAAAACAAAATTATAATTGTATTGACTATATCAATATTACTAGTGGAGGCCATCTCAGTTTCAAGTGATGTTATTGAGTTTGTTTTTACCAGGACAAGACTTCAGTGTCTTCCATATCCCAATGGAAAGTGTTGTGAGCCCACAAGGGGGGGGGGGAGGGGGGATTTGCACTTGTTTGTAAAATGGTGCCAAATTGTAAAGGAGCAGAAAATACGTTTTGCAATGTCCTTAATAATTTAAATATTTTAAAATACCAAAATAATACGGGGTTGTCACTAGGCACAACGTTGGGTCTCATATCTAATTGTCCAATATAGCATCTATATAATATTCTTATTTGGACGACGTCATGAAAACTTGAAACCATTTTCAAATTTTTGGAACCATCTGTACATTTCTTCATTTGATCTGTTATAAGCTACTGTTCAACTGCAAGTCTAGATAGGGCAAACTATATTGTTTTAATCCTGAAAGGGAGGAACATGCGGTACTTTTCAATTACGTGTCGACCCCTTACCATATTTAACCTTGCTCTTAAAAACTACTCTCCCTAAAACCTATATCACACACTACATTTTAGTAGATATTGACACCCATACCTACCAACATCAGTTTCAATTCTTTTCTTTTTGGTGACCCCGCTATGACTTTGCTAAGAAATTTGATAAATACCTTCAATTTATAATCGCCGTAATGAAGCTTCTAGTTTAAGCGTAACCCTACAATGCCAATAGGACTAACACATCAGTAGTTCCAAAGTACAAACAAATATTAAATTCAAACAAAGTCATTGTAAGTGTACTTTAAAAACCACTTGCTGAAACAGTAATATACTGGTATAATTAGACAAAGACACGTGCAACACATAATCATGTTTGTTTACTCCCACAAAGTTCACCTCCCATTGTTGCCTCAACTACAACTCCCATAAAACTGTGTGTCTTGTGAGCTTTTATTTTGGGGATATAAATGAAGAAATAGTTTGGAAGTTTAGAGTGTATGAATAGGATTTAATAAGAGTACCCAAATTAACCATTAGCTATTTACTCTGCATTGTTTCGTCTCGATGAAGATCGTATCCGTTTCTACATTCACATTGATATCCTTTGTCATCCACGGTTCTGTTGACATCACACATATATGTTGACATTTATCTTGATGCTTGGCCGCACTCATCAATATCTGAAAAAAAAAGTATATTCCTTGGGCTAAGCAAATTTTTGATACCTTGAAATGTGGTTAAATAATTGTATTTCAAAACGACACTTATTATCAGCCTCCGTTATACCATGACCTACACAAAAATGACGACGGCATTTCTGAAATGCATCTATAACAGAGGCGGAAACCAAGGTAAAATTTCTAAGCGTTTCGATCATGTTGAAAAAATATACCAATTATTTGACCTGACAATAGGATTCCAAAAAGGTATTAATTGTACTAGTGCGACCCCTACAGGAGGAGGTACGGGATAAAAACACAAGAAAGCTCAAATGGGGCATCTCAGTTCTACAGGGGTCACAATTTAAGTTTGTTCCAATTTGATATTAAAAAATGATTTGCAAAATATTTTTGTTTTTTAAGTTTTCAATAATTTGAATTTAAGGAAAAGCTTTGATATCATAAATGTTTTGGGTACCATACGGACCTTAATACGAAGCAGTAGGTTGTGATTTAACAGGATTTGAATAATTTTAAAATTTTGACCACCCTTGATAATCTTGATGTCCCCTACTAGTTAATAGCTGACCATCTCAAAATTGCCTACCACATTTTAGTGCAAATGATTGAGTTAGTGTGTACGGTGGCTGGCTATAATGAATATCGTTTTGCCACCTTTTAGGGTACCGATTTGGTCAAAATTTCAGAGGACCCTTAATGACAATTTGAATTAAGTTGGATACACACTCTGATTATTGGTAGCTATTAAAGGTGGGTGACCCGATCCGACAATTCTCTTTTCCCCCGCACTTTACTTCATTTAAAATTGAAATTTTGGTATCAGAATAAAGTGCAAATGGTTCTCATTACTCCCAGTGAAATTGAAGGCCCTGGAAATATTGTTGATGTTATTATGCGATACGTCTCCAAATGTGCGTGGTCGACCACATTTGTTTGACACACCTATGCTAGGGGCTATTAGTACAAATGTGTGCTTCTGCATAACGCAAGTGGGCTGGACCGAATTTAACCAAAATTTGTGATTTAGTGAGTGAATGTTCCATATGGGAGAGAAAAATCTACGGAATTCAGAACATGATCGGCTTTACCATCTTTCTTACCCTTCATAAACCTCCAACGATCTGTGATCGATTCTCATAGCTTTCATTGCCCCCCCCCCCCTTACAGAACAACGCCATTACCAAGAGTACATGCAGGTCAGTATTCCAGCATTATTTGTTTCTGCAATAATTCAATAGCCTTCTTACCTCAAATGGACCAGCGTTCTCATTCATCTCACTGGGATCATTATCCAGCTAGGATATGGCAGTATCCAATTACATGGTGAGATATTGCTGTTGTGGAATCTTAATGTCTAACGCCTCCACAGAGGAGTAGTAAACATCTATCTCCACAAACACAAGCCTTTTGGAACCTGTTATTTAAACATTTAGCTTTTAATGATGATGAATGATGGAAAGGAAATTTTGAACAAACTAGAGATGATGAGAATTTTTTTAGCACTGCCTCTACCTCGTCAACAGTTAGTTCCTGTCTCAGCCTCTAAAGCGTAGCAATCATAGTCCGGCAACCCGGTCACGACCAATCCCGTGCAAACAAGGGTTTGGAATCACATTCGTCAAGTCTGAAAATTATCGATTGCAAAGTCAGCGAAAAAAAATAAATGCATGCAAGTATTGACATTAATTTTTGACAATTAATTTACAAGACGATTACGTGGTAATTAAACTTAAGGACTGATGCAACAATCCTTCCTCGGCTAAATTAATCGCATTAACATAACACTCGTCTTAACCAAGGAGAGGGGTGGTTATCCCACAGGAACCACCCCACGTGAACTTTCGGTCCGGTGTGTTAAAAGTTTTTCGTCGACGTCAAAAGCTTTCATGCAATTGCTTTTCACTTCTTTCAGGTCATTCTGCGGAAAAAACTCAAGTAGACCTTTAAACCAGACGTTATAGTACCCATACCAATCGAATGGGTGATGCCACCAAAAATATTGTAGATATATTTTTTTTTAAATGTTTTGCAGAGTATGTCACAGTCTACGAATATATCACCACTCCTGTCAGTTCCCATTATTTTAGAGGAAGAAAATCGCATGGATCTTCCACTTTGTTGTTTGGGGGGGGGGGGAGTCGGAGGAGGGGCTAATCGGAATCGATCGCCTCAACTATACAGTGTCTGTAGAAATTGACAATTGTGCCGAACTCACGAACTTTACGATGTCTTGGGACGCCATAGTCGGTGTTGTCGTTACTTTCTTGGAAATCAATGAAAAGGACATAACATAGATCCACCGGTAACAAAATCAATACCCTCGAGCGCTTTATAACGAATTCCCAGTAACGGGTGGGAAGGGGGGGGGGTACCCTTGGTAATCGTGTTTCCAAAAATACTTGGCAGACAGGTTAAATCAGCTAATAACCTGTATATTATCATATTATCCTGTGGACAGTCAATTCAGTCCCTGGTGCCTAATGAAGTAGGTCCACCCAAGCAGGTGGAATCTTAAACGCCTGCAATAATCTGATCTCTACTTTTAGTCAGGTTCCCTTATGTAATTTTGTTGGCTGTTTATGGAGATTAGGAAAACTATACATTTTCTGAAAAGCTTATGTTCACCCCAAATAAAAAATCAATGGTTTGCATTGTTTTAAAATCCCCTAAGCGGGGGGCCATTTTGGGATTTCAAACATGGCCACCAATTTTTTTGCTCATATTTCGGATTCTGAGATTCGTAGAAGCATGATTCCGGTGCCTATAATAACCCATGTTTTTAAGGGTCAGAATCCAATAGACAATTGATAACAACACCCAACACCATAAATCATTTGGTTTTTGGGCGCCATATTAATTTTCAAAAGTGGCCGCCCAATAAAGTCGCTTTTACCCATATCCAGTTTCTGAGAGACAGGGTAGAGGCATGATTCCAGTGTTTATAAATATCCATGTTCCATGGTCAGAAATTCCAATACTATTTTTGAGAGAACATTGGATCACTTGGTTAGGGCCCATCTTAAATTTCAAAATGGCCAGCTATAGCAGTGTAGTATTTACAGTTTTGCCTGCAAAAAATGTTATAATGGCAAATTGAAGTCTTAATATTTCTTTTACTGCCTGTAGGACTATTATCGGTACTTTTCGTTTTTTTTTGCCAACAAGCGTCAATTTTAAGATGGTTGCCAATATGGGCCACCTTTACACATCTTTTAAACTTTTAATTACCATATATCTTTAATATGTTTATGTACATCATCCAGAAAGTATAATAAATTGTAATTAATAATCTGAGCTATAGGTCCTTTGCACATAAGAAAGTCCACCTCGATTAAGATTTCTCTTCGTCAGCTGCTCTCCAATTTCAAGATGGGGGTCATTTGCCATTTCAAAGATTTTTTTTACTCCTTAAATTGCCATCCTGTTTGCTATTTGGTTATTCAAGTGATAAATTGTATAGCAATACAATACAAACAAACATCCCTTTGAATAATGCCCTTATTAATTAAGGTCAAATCATTTACAAATAAAACTGAATTTCGTTTGGCCTAAACCGATAATATGATAGATTTTTAAGAGTAATAAACCGTGAGGTAAACACATATTATCTAATCTGTAGTCTAAGAACAGAACCACCATAAAATAGAATTACATGAAAATGCACTTTTAAGGACTGCCTCAACTCTTTGGAAATGGGTGAAATTTCACTCTTTGTTAAAAGTAACAATGGACACGGAGTGGCGAACATAGATGGGCAAAGAGTTCCATATAGGCTTGGGGCTGCATTGCTAAAGCCCTGTCACCCACTTACTTTTTTAGTTTGAGGAACAGTGAGGAGCATATTGCCATCTTTACACAAAAAGTTAAAACAAACACATTACAAACACATACAACCGCAAGACTGCCTGCCAACACTATCAAAGAGAGGTATTATTCGTAACAATTATGGATTGGCACTTGTCCAGAATACCCTTGTAAGAAGCATAAGCTCAAAGACAACACGCTCAAAAGGAGCTCTTTGAAGAGTGGGTAGTTGGTGTTCTTTGTCCTTATTTGTTAGAATATGGGATTGACCTCTATGCCTTTTGACCATTAACATCCATATATAGTAACTTTGTTTTGTTAACATGCTCCATTTCAAGGTGGGGTGGTAACACCCTTCTGAGACCTTTAACCTACAAATTTCATATATCTGTAGTATAAATAATAATATATATTTGGTTATGCATCCAAAAATCATTAATAAAAGAATATGATATAATACGACGAATACGGGCCTTGGCTATTAAAGCCACAATGCATCTTTGTTTTTCCTAACATACCATTCACGATATGCCACCTCAAACAACAAAAAAAATTTGACTTTCAGTTACATATGTAAGTTTTTTTAAACATCATAAAGTTACATAAAAGTTGTAAACTAAGTACAAAATATGTCTTTTCCCCTTAATAGAAAATCATACTGTCCCCCCCCCCCCATTTTTTTTCAAACATGTCTCACATCTCAAAATGGCCAGCTTCCAAGACTTTAAAATAATTGGCCATCTACCTAGGGTAATCATCCAATAACAAGTGTACCTTAAAGTATGGTGGATATATGTCTTTGTCCATGTAGAAACTCATATTTTTTTAATATTTAGTTAACATACTTAAAATCCCTAAGATGGCAACCAAAATGCCACATTACAAGATCTCTGAACTTATCACAAGTGGGATGAAATTAAATACAAAATGAACGACATGATATTTGTCTTTCACTACTCTTGACTACAACTGTTGAAAGCCTGATCATTTTCTCTGTTGTTTAAACTGGCTAAATTCAATGTCTCTGGCATCTGGGCATCTTTCAGGATCCTTAAAACTATAAACCTGCCCTATATTTTTAATGTATTGACCCCCAAAAGCCACAATAATGAACTAATGGTTAAATAATATCTCGTACTTTTTATCGTAACGGAATATGCTAATATTAACATATGACAGAGTTTTTGAGATTTTTGAAGGTATGTCATTGCGGCTGCCATCTTGAATTTTAAGCATGTTTACTACTAAGCAAAGACATTGATAGACCTTCTAATAGGCACTTGAAGACATGATATCCCACATACTTAACTTTTTTCCTTTAAAAATCCAACGTAGGGATGTTAACTAAATATTGAAGAGATTTGTGGGTAATATCTAGCGTTTTAAGATCTTTGAATGCAGCTATACCGGGGCCGCTCATCTTAAAGGCGAGCCTGTTAAAAAAGTGTCAGTGTCAGAAAATGTCGATACAAAGTGAATGCATGGTTGTAAAGACTAATTTCACACTCAAACTTGATTTTGCAGGGGCACACTCTGTCTACTATCCACTACTATGGTGTTTCGCATACCTTTTGTAGGCAAAAACCTCTTTACTTGGCATCCATTTTGAAATTCAAGATGCTGCCATGTTCGAAAGATCCGTTGTTGTTAACATGTTGTAATTGGATTCCTGGCCCCCTGAAACATGGTGGGTAAGCCTTGGGCCCTATAGCACACTAGAATCATGAGTTGACTATTATTCGAGACCGAAGTGTGGGCATAAAACGTCTTCCCCCCTTTTGGGGCGGCGCATTTTGAAATTCAAGATGGGCTTCCACCACCACAACTGTCCATTGTTTGTTATTTATGTTCTATTGCTTTCCGGACCCGAAACATGCATATAGATGCATAATATCAAATGCTCTACTAGTTTGGAGACAATGTTCCAAAAGGAACTCCCCTGTCGTCCATTTTGAATGTTCAAGATGGCCGTCACAGCCCATGATCTAATTTGTTGCATTGAGATTGACAACCCGCCCAACAATGGGTTAGAATGGTGGAATTACGTTTCCGGTGCTTTAGAAGCCAAGATATGCACATTATAGGTTCAAATGTCGGCCAATTTTGAATTAATCCAGAAGATGGCTGCTTATGGGTTTTAAAAAAAATGCCAAATTGATTTTCTGCTCCTGTGACCGCTGAACTTGAAAAATGCAAAAATTAGCAAATCTCCATAAAGCCAACAAATAGGAATGTTTGAACATAGTGAACCTGACTATTTGTTTCTATACGGCTGCATAAAAACCCTAAGAACATTCCTTCACCGAGACCCGCTATTGGGCATGGTGACTCTCCGTTACGACGCATATGAGGCTTCCGCCAGATTGATCTTGTAACTGCTCTTCAACAACGAAATTACTTTTAGAACAGATTCGCCATAAACTATACTATACTTACTATAAATTTTAAAAATTATTAATATCTAATATCATTTTCCTAATCCGGCCGACGCATAAAATGCTCTAAAAGAAAAAAAAAAAATTCACTTTCAGGCATTGCCAGACGTCGTTAAAAGTATTGTCGTTAAAATTAAAGTCATGAAACGTATCATGTGGTTTTAGTTTTGTTTTTCGCTACTGAATAACGGCGATACAGATTGGTGCGAACTTATAACAGCTTATATGGTCGAAGAGATTTGTTTTCAACATTTTCATGCACTACTATCACCACCGTCTATGTTGCATATGCCTTCCCTCAACTGAAAAGAGAATAGCTACGTCGGAATTTACTATTGATCTCAAATACCATTTTTATAATATTGGCTCTAGCCATATTACTTTTATCTGCCAACGTTACGTTGAGATTTAAATCTCTTTGGATTCAATGATTGTAACAAACCTATGTCACAATTTTCCCTGGTGTAACCAAGGCTAGCATGTACAGTTGTAGTCGTTGATAAGATCTTGGCATATTCCGTATTTACACGGGCGATACAAATTGCATTCATCAATTTCTGTGGGTGTAAAAATGAGAAATACAATTACTTTCCTGTGTCACAATAATAGGGCGTTTTACGGTATGTGCATAGTTACCACCTTGGCCCAGACTGCCGTTCCAGAACAAACCAAGTAAAGCGATCACCAGAAACAACCCTTCCTTTCCTGTTTTAAAGTAAAAGTTAGTAAACCTACGACAGCTGAGTATTTACCAACAATGGGCAGGTTTACTCCGATTTTTTCTCATTATCATGCTTTCATAGGTGTCTGCTACCGTTGATAAATATCAGACCCTACGCATGATAATGATAAATTAATGATTTGCGCCATATTTATTGGTCCTCGCTAATGAGTTTTAAATATGGGCTCTACTTCGTCTCGCCCAATATTTTTTTTGCAACTCATAGCTCTACCAATAAATAGGGGCTGAAATCGATCAATTTTATTACAACATATCATGTTTATGGGATCCAGTGTGTTAACTAGCGTCATCCAACAAACCTGACGAAAAATTGGGGATGTTTACGCCCCATCTTAATTTGTCTCACTATGAGTTACCAATTATATCATATGAGGCAATAAAAACAATGATCGATTGATAATCAATATTGGGAAAAGAGTGAAATCCTACCAAATTTTTAGGTGTCTTAATAGATGACAACCTTACTTGGAAACATCAATCGTTGCGTTTTCTCAAAACTTGTCGGGAAATATTGGAAATAATGAACAAACTAAAACATGTTATCCCGGTCGTATTACAATACTCCTAGTGTTCTTTTATTTTGCCGTTATCTCATTATGGAAATACTAACAGATGTGGGATCCATATGGTGTTTAGGTTAAATAGAACAGTTGCAGAAAGTCTATCAAAATGGGATCAGGGGGTAAGGGAACAATGGAGGTACTACTGTGTGAACCATGAACACAGAAGATGTGCTACTGGGAAAGGGGAGGAGTCCCAACCGCAAGGACGGCCCTTTATACGCAAAATACAATACTACTTTGCAAGACATGTCTTCCTCCTCGAACTCTGTGTGTTCACTGTATAATATTCAAGAAGTTGAATTGCCTAATACATTGAATAACATTTATAAAGCGCTCTTACATACCATGACTATCAGACAAGATATGAACTGATCTCAATTTACCAAGAACAAAAGAACTTTGCTGACAATGATTCGGACAAACGGCCCCATTTTTGGAATTCATTAGAAAATAAAAATAAAACAATCCAGTCCGTAAAACACTTCCGTTTACAGCTTAAGCAAAACTTTCTTTCAAATTATGAACTAAATATAATTATATTGTTTTTGTTTTGTGCCGCGCACGGCCTTTGTCTTGACTGTTAGTCGTGTATGATTCTTTTTTCTCTTTAAAATGTATTTATATAATATTTTGGAACTTTTTTTAGTATTTTTTGCAGGGAAAGTCTATTTTCGGGCTTATTGGCCTTCTGGACTTTTCATCCCTTGTTTCTGTTATTTAATAAATTGCTTTTTAATGTTATTGATGTATTGTAATATATGTATATGGAAATAATTGATTGATTGATTGATGATTGTGTTTTATGTCTTTTTGGTTACCAATAGTCTGGATAGCTCTATACTGTTTCTCGCGTGCCTGTCAACGTCAGCGTAATTATTGTTTGCCGTTCAACGAGTTGACTTATTTTCCCCAGGGGTCGTCGGTTTGGGCATTTGGCCTACTTGAACCCCAACTAATGTGCCGGATGGACCAATAACTGTATAATACCTTTTTTTTTGTCACTAGACCAAATGTCTTTAAATTTCCCGGACCGGGACAATTTTCAATCCTACAAAATAAACAAGTACATTAAGAATTAGATTCAACTGCATAATAAATGATTTACCTAAATTAGCAGTTTCAGAGAAATTACCACACAATAAAAACCCGGATTGCTGTCCTCTGGGTGGGAGCACCACTGACGTCGTCTTCCCCCGTTAAGAATGACACCGACGTTGAGATGATACATCGATTCAGTGCTGCACATGGTTGATTGTATTCCACGTAAACAAAATAACTGACGTTATTGCACTTATTCGTCGCCATCAGTGTACATCGTAATGCTTTTCGTCGGAATAGGCGCGCCACTTTGCAAGGCCCGTCTATTTTTATGGTTCTTTGTATCGTGTAAAACACAGTCAGTTCTCACATATGATCTAGCCAGAGAGGGGTTTTCAATTTGTTGAGGCATCGCCTTCAGCCCATGAGGAGTCCAGATGGAAGATGCTCACCAAGTCATAACCAATAGATGTTACTTGTTGTAGCACGACATTCTTTCCACGAGGCGACTCTCTTAAACTAGCTTAAACTCCTTAGAGACTGTTTCAAGGTGTTGGGCTTTGCTGTATAAACTCTCTCGGATTTAGGCGTTAGGCAGCCGGTCTCGTCTCCGGACATAGTGTGCTTCAGTTTTCACTTGCTTTGGTCGTGGAAACTATAATGCGGGGGAACGGTACGCGGCACGATTTCCTTAAAGTAAGTATTAGTCACATTTTTTTTTTGAAAGCGTCCCCAATTTTTCAAAAAAAATGAGATTTTTTACACGTGGCATTGGTAACTGGCTAGTAAACATACGCGTGAATGGTTAAGCTCGAATGTCTGTGTAGTTTACAAACGAAGGAATTTTGTAATTAGAATAATTATTATCGGGATCCCGATAAAATTCACCGGCTGCTGGAACGGCCTTCCAATGTGAAATAGCCGGGAAATAGCGCCATGTACTTGTCTACGCTCATCCATAGTTTGTTTTATTGGTTCGGCAGGCAAGTTAGAGGTTATCTGCTCGAGGTGGCACTATTTCATCAATGGACGGACATAAAACGTCGCATTTTCCAGCTCTGCCTATAAGTCCAATTCCCTGGGAATCCAAATTCTAATTACAATCGCTTAGTTTACGATCAATAGCATTTGTTTATCATTCTCGTTCGCAGTAATAGTTTCCTAGAAACTACCAACTTAACTGTGGCCAAATATCAACTTTTGTGAAACTTGGGGGCGCTCTTCAAAAATGTGCCATTATTGCTTAAAATGTCACTCGCATGCCAATCAATAAAAATAATAATTTTTCCTGTCTATTCCGGCTGTCAACTTGGATTGAAAACAAGACTGCTGTGTGGCACTTTCGATTTGAAGGTAAAATGTCATTAATTCATTCAAAATGCGGGTAATCCTCTTAATTGTATAGGCAGAAATGTCCTTTTCTAAATAGCTTTAATACCCGATGTAAGGAACGATAGCCTCGATAGCCTTCTTATGTTATTTTCCGATTTTTCAGGAATAGAACCGGTCCCGGTTCTGCAAAAGCACTGAGACGAGAATTGGATCTAGTGGGCTGGCAATGAGCATCTGAAGTTGCTAGTTTGTCTGCTAACTCGCAATGAATTGTCCATGTAGCTGATTTGTCTTAAAAAGTCTGTAATGCTCCACTGCTTCGTTGGTTCAGGATAACAGAACTGTTAAATGCGTCAATGTATGAATCATGTACAGGTCGACTCTTTCTACATGTTCTGGAACGAACATTCTTTAATCTATTAGGTAAAGACACGACCTTCAAGAACATGACATTTTAAATTATAAATTAATTTCCATGGTTATAACAATGACCTACCAGTACATTGGGATATGCCTTCGCTTGGTGTATAGCCCTGATAACACTCCAGGAATACGACCCCTCCTCATTCACACATATCTGTTCGCACTGATGTAATGGTGTAAACATTCATCAATATTGCACATAAGAAGGAAAATGCTAGAGTCTAAAAGTTTGTTTATAATTTTCTGCAAATTTGTTGAAATGCAAAAAAATGACAGGGGATTGAGAGATTAAAAAGAGAGATATTTTGGATATAGGTTAGGACCTTTAGTTGCCCGGTACAGCCCTCATAAGGTTTAAGGTCATCCTAGGACAAAAAATACCCAATGATCAGATTTTGTTGAAACTGGTGTTCAAATTATTGCGTGGGTAATACTTAAGCAGAAAATGCATTTAATTTTTGGGTGACAGCTCTGGATACCAATTATGAGGTAAATTTTGGTGAAACTTTTTGACCATGCAGACCCTTGTTATATTTGCCCACTAATTACCAACAAATGCCCACACATTGTAAAATAAGACAAGGACGACAATTTGATAACAGTTTTCAACAAAATCGAAGCACTGGGTAAGGTTTACCCCAGGTTGACTTGAACTTAGGGATAGGTCGGGGACTAGATAAATTACGTTTTTTTTTTTAATCCTTTATAATGAGACAAATACACTGGTTGTACATTTAAACAAATTAACTTGATTGCAAATTTACCCCTATACTAATTTTCCTTATTTTACAAAGTTCCCACATTTCCCAGAGTTGGACCTAAAATTGAGTTCCAGCACCCTTCAAATATAGAAAAAACATGATAATTTAACTACTTAGAAAAACATCTTCAAACCTCTTCCCCAAATTCGAGAATATGATTCTCAATTTATAACCTTAAGAATCTTCCGAAGGACCAATCGGAAAAGACGGTCAAGGTCAATCGTTTTATATTAAATAAAATATGAATAGTGTATCAAATAGGAATTGTTGGCACCAAGGGCTTATTAGATTTGGTTGGTCTCTTTTGAACACCATACGGCGTTAATGTTAACACCATAGTCTACCTGATGCCTCTGCTGTGCAATCTAGAACTGAAATTAACGTAGACTAATTCCATACCTAAGCAGGTGTGGCTATCCGGGCCCAGCTGAACCATTCCTGCAGGACACACTAACTACCGGTTGTATTCTCACAGATCTGGTTACATTTATTAGTGTCAAATATTACACGCATTGATATCTAAGTATAACATAATAAATAATAATAAGTAAATAATACCAACAATCTGATAACAATATAACAAACCTATGATTACAACAACATCCACAGTTCTGATTTTATTGACGACAACGGAATAAAGCGTGAAACTATATAATGTTGCGTGAAGAGTAAACTGATCGAGTGCCCTATCTGGTGCCTATACTGTGGTGGACCTATGAGGTCCCCCAACTAGTAGAAGAACAGGACGCCATTTAAGGAACTTTGAAGTCATTTTCTGACTTCGACGTAAGGACTTCCCAGCCTTTTAACACAACATATATCAATAGTTTTCATTTTTTCATCTTTTTTCTTCTTGCCTTTCTCTCTCTTTTTCGTTCAGTCTCCTTTTTGTCGACCGGCCCAAAGTGTCCCAAATCCACGCGGCCCATGTGAAAATTATCACAGCAGGTCTCTGATCAGTCCGCCTATGATCATTCTTGTGGTATTAATAATTTCTGGAACGTTGAAAGGAAAATGCTAATAATATATACGTACCACGCATAGTGTATTCGGAATCTGGAGGTAGCCGAACACCGGGTTGCAAGACCCTCCGGTATACCGTCGTCCGATAAGACACATTCGCCATTAGTACCTGAATATTACAAGGATCAACCGCTCAATAAAAACAAACACATCAATTGTATTTCTATTACTTCTTTTCACTTCATGTGGGTATAATCACGTACTTCAATATCTTGTGGTATATCTGATATAAGAAAGGAGAGTGGCGGGGCTAGTGGTTAGCAAGCTTCTCCTGGAGCAAATGGTCCTCGGATCGAATCCGTGGGACCATCTTGCCTGGATTTAATTCGGGAATCCATTTGGGATTTGATTTGTATAACAGAATATTGATTAAAACATGAATGCCATTTCTCCAGTTTCATTTGAAATGGGCAAATGAACATGAGCTTGCACTACCCATCCGGTGTGTGTTTCGTGTAGTGTGTTTGATGTTGCAATATGGCGCTGGTTTTTAATCTGCTGCCTCCAAGTGTGGCCTTGTGTCTGTCTATAAATTATTAGTTGTAAAGTCTCTAGCAATTTAGCCTATTGGCCACGATTTGAGATTAAAATAAACCTTGATTCAATATTATTAGGACCTAAGCCATAATAAATTAATTACATTAATTGTCGGGCCGAGCAAGCTCGTGCGCGGAATACCCATCTCTCTTTCCTTTGCGTAGTAATTTGAGGTTAGCCCTAGGGGCACAGATCGTGGCACAGCGGTCATCGAACCACAACTTGTGGATGTGGGGGGGCCGCTCAATGCCACTGACTGCACTGACACGTTCCCAAAGAAAGGTAGATGATATTTTTTTTTACTTTAAACACAAATATAAAATTAAAAAAAAAAAAAAAAAAAACAAAGCAAATTTTTGACATATCCACGAGGATAATCATATGATATGCTAATAGTTAAACCAATTTTCCCTGACTGTCATGAAACGTCGGGGTTTAGTCACATTTGATGACAAAATATTGGAAGGTCATTGGGAGGTCATCAGGGGGTCAACTACAGACAAATCATTAGAAGGTAGGCAATGGGTAGGCTTCGCACATTTATGGCACAAGTTTTTTAAAACTGCTTGAGTGAAGCAACAATTTATGCAACATTTTAAATTTATTTCAAGGTCTTCCAAGGGCATCTCAGATCAATTAGTAACAAAGTAACACGGTTATCCATAGAATTATTCCATAGCCAAAAGCTAGCACTGATCTTGTCTATATTATATTTAAAACACGGTCTAAATAGCCTAAAATAATCCAAGTTAGGTGTACAGTACTAAATTGTGGCATGAATGGATCGGCTTTTGCAACTATTACTATAATATCGTCGTGGTTTACGACCATAGTGTCGCATCTGATTTTTTGGTCAAATTGAGTTAATAGTTGTGAATTCTGGTTGCATTTTTGTACCTTTAAATTTGTACCCAAAATAAAAGTGTTACATCTCTTAACCAAAATGCCGCAGTCGAAGACACCCTTGGGTATAAAACGGGTTTTCACAACAATCGAATCGTATCGTAAGCTTTGGCGTGTCACAAATATTTCAAAGCACAAGATCAGTTGGCGAACGAATCCTATTCGCTGGGACAAAAAATTGTACTTATTGATCAAAATTGATAATAGGTCTGTCAAGATTTAAGGCATCGGTGAAAGGGGGTTACCTTTCTCATCTTCTGAGGGTTGGTCAGCTTATTTAACATTTTATTTTTTGTGTTTTACATTATGTTACAACTGTACTAATTGAAACCTACGGGTCCTGTGCGTCTTGAAAAGAATTATCCCAGTTTTAGTAGTTTAACATGTTGTAGCAAATACCAATTGATCACTTTTAGGGGGACATAGTGTGACATAGTAACCTCGTATTACCAAAGGGGAGAGTTACCACCCCAGGTCAACTTCCTCCGTGCGCAAAATGTTAAAAACTTCGTTAAGGCTTCCATATAATTATTTCCCATCCTTCTGCTCATTTTGGCGAAAAAATGTGCAGGTAGCACCGTCACCGGGTTAGGGTCGAAGTCGATTGGTGGGGATTGGTTCGTTACTTCTACTCCCCATTATTGAAATGCAGCAGTTTGATTGGTCATTTACTGCCCATTATTCTGCAATAATGAGCCGCTAATGCATTTTCTTTATCATTTTATTCTCATTCATCAGCATACAAATACACATAAAGTAGGCCTATTAACTTAAATTCTATACAAACAAAATAAATCAAGTTGTTTTAGTTAATAGAATAGAAATAAAGGTTTTGTAGTATCAATTTAATGATGGGCTCATAATGTATCCTCGGCACATTATTCGCCTATACATGATACTGCATTAACCCCTTTCGTCATTTATTTAAATATTGTGCATTTTTGGCTCTAAAATTATATTTGATTATTCCATATCATTTGTGGCAAAACCCGCTGAAAATCCAATATTCCTACACCCCCCTTTCTTTATGCAAACTTTCATGTTTTTTCATTTTATACTCTGATGTGTCATGGGTCGGTGGAAATGACCATTTTGCCAACTTGTGACTTTGACGTCATTGTGACTAGGTTATGTTGGAAGCAATTGAAAAGAGAGGACCAACGTATAACTGGTACCACATCGAAATCATCTATTGCTTTATAATAATTACTTCTCGAGGTGTTTACCACCCCACACCTTAGTAACCGTGTTATAAAAATAGACTTGGTCAACATATTGTGAAAGTTTGTTTTCTTTTGATGTTAACTTGGATATTCTTGGATATAAACTAAATAATTACTAATACATCATGTAAAACACTCGCCTTTCAGGAAACAAATAATATTTTCTTGGAGTGTTTGGTATAAGCGTTATTGCCTAAATTGTTTAGATATGTAGATTTAATATTGGAAGTATATTACCCAATTTTGTTAATTCGTTTCAAGTCTGGTATATATTTTGAGCGTGTACAGGCTTTCAAGATAGAACTATATATAATTAATGAGAACTTAAGAAAACGAGAAAAATACGGTTGTTATAAATTTTACAGACCACTTTTATCCTCCACAACCTTTTGAGTTATGAACAATTCCAGTTCTCAAATGTTTTTTCTGAGGCTCAATATTTTTGAACAGTACTAGCCAATATTTATTGTGTGTTGCAAACTGCATACTTACATTTTTAAATAACATTATAACTACAATGTTTGTGTTCCTGCTAACGTATGACTCCTGAATATATGTTTTTTTTTTCTGCAAACATGGAGTTAAAACATATTTGCGACTAATTAACTATATTAATTTTAAGGATCCAAATTTGTAAGAAGTTGTAATTTTCTGAATTGCGTTGGTGATCGTGGTCAGTCTGCGCTATAATTCTACGAACGAACGATAATGCAACATTGAATGTTCCCCATTTAACTGCTTATGGAGGCCTTTGGTCTACAAACTTGGCACTGTTTGAGCATAAACACAATCAATAGACACCGTCCTCGTCGTCGTCTTCATCATCATCAATCATCATCATCATCATCATCGTCAGTAGGCATCATTGTCGTCTTCAAGCTCGATGTTTCCCTTATTCAGCCCGTAGCCAGGAATTTATGCGGGGGGGTGCGGATTTGCCAGAAGCCCCTTTTGCGTACCAAAAAAAAAAAATTTCGGCTCGCTGCGCTCGCCGGTTTACCCCAATTTTTCACCGTCGTCTCCAAATTCTGAAGATCGGGGGTGGGGGGGGGGGGGGGGGGGAAGGGTAGGAGGAAATAATTTTCGTCGCATCGTGATAAACGACAGTATAGTAATAACAACAATCGTTAATCGAATGCTACAGCTGCTTAGTAATTCATTACCGTAAGACAACTTTTAATTGACAACACGGACCTTCAAATGGCCCGCGGACCTTCAACCACATAAAGCGGACCTTTGTCATTTTGGGGGGGTGCGTCGCACCCACCGCACCCCCCCTGGCTACGGCCCTGCCCTTATCATCGATATTGCCACCCATCATCAACCCCATCGTTATTCTTATCATTGTGGCATCATCTCGCATCACATTTTAAAATAGTATACAAATAACCTGTAGCTAGTAATCTCACCATACCACATTAGAAATCACTGGTTTTCATGCCGTCGAAATACTATTCGACCCTTAGAACACAGCGGATCAAACATTTGGGTTTTGACAACTGTCAAATCACATTCATTGGCCATTTTGAAAAGAACAGTTGTTTTCTTGGTAAAGTTTAATAGTGGTCGTCAGTTAGTAACCATTCAAGTCTTTAACATACACCCTTAAAATAACCATTTCCTTTAGTTCATTTATTACACGCATCATAAGTAACTCAAACTTCAAACGCCGTTTTCTCATAGCTAGCATTTATGCTGATTGGACAGAATGCAGAACAAACGACGATATAAACATGTTACAATCTAAATAAGAAAGTACTTAATAGGCTCAGGCGCTACTGCAGTGATTGGGTCAGCAAAAACTATAGTTCCCTCCAGATGACAGAAATGAAAATTTCATATCGACCGATATCATCGGCAATATCACGATCACTTCTAGCAAGAGCAATCTTTTCAGTTCGTTATTAAAAAACTGCTAATTCTTCACTACACATGGAAACTTACGTTGACATGTAAAACCATCAGCATGAGTTCAAAGCCGTCCAATACAACTGGCATATATCCTTTGCGTGTGTTCTATGCAGATCTTAGTGCATTTATATCGCCTGCGTCGCCTTCATCATTACTCTGTTTTGATATAAGTAATAAGAACACAGGCCTATACTTAGCAGTTTTATTTTTTTATTTTTTCTATTGTCTAAAGATAAGTTTCGTGAATGTGGTAATTTTTTCTCTTAGTGATTACCAACATGAAATCGTTTGTTTACTTTTAAAATTGACATCAATATTCCAAAAACTTGCTTCGGTAAAATTGCCTTTTTGCGGTATCGGTGAATTTACGTTTTGGATAATTTAAAAACTAAAATTACTAAGACGATAGGACAATAATTTTATGGGTACCTTGTATAGACATACGTAGTCCCTACTTTAATTTTTAGCATTGTTCAGTCAAGTTTTTACACAGTTGGTTTCTTTGTATTATAGTGCAACGAGAAATTTCATATATCAGGTTTGCTAAAAATCGAAAGCCCTACTGTTTCGCACTGTCAGAGCTTTCCATCAATAATTCCCTCTGACAGTGTTAAGCTGGTAAAAATGTGACAAATTTCTAATTCCATATTGGTAGCAAATACGAATTCGGCCTATTTTTTAAACTGAAAATAAGCAAATTAAACAACACTGTTTCCACTTTAGACATTTCTATATATCCCGTGATAGCAAATACAAGGTAAATCCTTGGGCGTCTAACTAAATGAAATTCACTATTTTCTTGACATTATATTGATTCCTCAAAATCGATCGTTGTAACTTTCATAACAGATTCGCGTTTTTAAAAGAGCGAACTCTCTGTAATTTTATGTTATGTTTTTAGATGTTTTATCGCCTTTTTGACGTGACCGCCAAAAATTCAATTGTAAGAGATAATCAGCATTTATTTTCCAAATTTGAACAAAACTGTCAATAGGGCGCAAATAAAAGAATTACTCTGAAAAAAACAATTAATCAGCACTACAGACCATTCAACCATGATTAACTATTGTCGTAGATTGGGAGGAGCCAAACGATTTTTTAACCATTAATCAGAGGCGGTAAGAGGGACCATATAATCCAATATTTTTATAATTTGCCAAAACTAGTTCCTTCTAGAAGCACGCTTCCTTGGTCTATGTCCTAAAGGTGTAATACCTGAGTTGTCTAAGGACTACCCAAAACAAATTGAAACAAAAATATATATAAAAGTTTAAAATCAACTTTTATGGAACATTAAATAGGTAAGGGGGAAAAAATTAGAATCGTTTGATTGATTGAAAGATATACGGTGGAACACTGAAACAATCACAACTGCTTAGCAAACACTCGCACTCATTGCATATACATCCTTGGACTGAAGATATTTCCGTTCAATACGCACAACACATGAAGCAAATTTGTGACATGGTTGCTATGGTACCGGAAAATTGCCCAATCAAGTAATTTTTGTTTCATAAATTCATTTGGAAAATCAAATTAAAACACGGCTTCGTGGTTTTATAGATTCCATTTGTACAAATCAATTTGTAATATCATCACGTGCCAGTTTGCATGACTCTACGTTTTTTCATTACGACTGCCCCTGTGAAACGGGGCTAGTAATTCTCTTATTCTGTTTTAGTCTTCTCCTTCCCGCTCCTTCTTCCGACCCTCGCTTTTTTCGCCTTCTTCTGCAAACGGCTGGGCCGATAATGACCAAATTCGTTCAGAAGAACCACTGACCCAAGCACCATGCAGGGGTGTACTATTTGACCTTTGACCTCTCGCAGGGGTCAATAGAGGTCAAAAACTAAAAATCCTTTGTAAGCCCTACTTCTTCTACAGATAAGGTGCACTACTGCTGAAAAATCTGCATGAGCATCGTCTTTGGGCAGTGTATACAGCTTGTACAAGAATTAATTCGGACTCATAACATTCAAAATGGCGGCCATTATCTCATTAATATGGCAAAAATGCTATATCTCAAAATCGATAAAACTTGATAGGTGATGTCTGTGCAAAAGTTGCGGATAATGTCGAAAAACGAATCATGTGACAGAATATTGGCCCAGGGGTCACGTGTTGTAGATATGCAAATGAGCTAATTAAGATGCAAAAAACGCTTTCTTAATCATCACCCAAAGTAGATATTTATGTCCAATGTGTTCACAAGAAACACTTATTTATTATGTGCACAATATCGGGGTCATCAAAGGTCAAACTGGGGGTCATCTAGGGTCAAAATATAAAAGAGCTTACTTGACCTACATAGCTACGCCATCTTGTAGGCATCAATGAAAAGTGAAAAAAAGTGTCCACAGTAACCCCGCTCTAAGAGACATCGATTAAGGGTCAAGGTCAACTGAAACTCGGGCATAGTATCTTGAGGTCAAAAACTAAAACCTTCTGAAGCCTACTTCTTCGAGAGATTAGGTCGGCTGATGGACGAAATCTTGCGCATATGAGCATCGTCTATGGCCAGTGTCTATGGTTGTGCACAGATAAGCGATCGTAGCTCCTTAACATCAAAATGGCCGCCAAGATCTAATTAAATGCAAAAGTTATATATCAAAAACCTAAAACTTGGATGTGTGATGTCTGTGCAAAAGTGGCGGGTAAAGTAAAGACGAATATGTGACAGAATATTGGCACCAGGGGTAACTTGTAAGATATTCAAATGAGCAATTTATATCATAACATATAACTCATCAACCAAAGTGCAATATCTAAAAAAACAATAAGACTTAGATGGGTGGTGTCTGTGCAAAAGTGCTGAGAATGTCAAACCATTCGTGAAAAATATTGGCCAAGGAACAGTGTAAATGACGAGAAAAGGAGGGAATGATGGATATAAAAAAGAGGGAAAGACAGAAAAAAAAATGGGAGGAAAAAAAAACGGGGGAACAGAAAGAATCAAGGTGAAAAAAAGAGAGAGGAGAAAGAGAGTCGA
>JAMKCH010051403.1:0-12488 GCA_023653785.1 Ophioderma brevispina
CCAACAATACATCAAGCTGAAATTTGGTCCCACCTATGATCAGGTGCTTAATAGGTTGATAATATTGATTTCAATTCATTGTTTTAGAGTTCTACAAGGTCATACTTGGATTCAGTCTTAAAACTACACTTGAATACCCGGTTCAAAGTTCCGAATTCTGTGAACAGTTCAATGGGACTTTGGTCTGATATTAGTTGAAGTTTAAGATTCTTTGAAGCCTGTTTACCTATATATGGCAGTTGGACACCATATTGAAACTTTGCACACAACTTCAACCAGGGGCCCCTCTTAACACAATTCAAGCAGAATTTGGTGGGCAGAATGTTGACATTGATTTTTAGGGGGGGGGTCAGTCCCAAGTTAATTTGTGGACTTTTTTGCTTTTTGCGACAACTTTATCTCTTCCAATAAAGTTGATATAATTATAAGATTATTTTAGAATGGGTAGTACTCAAGATAAGCTTTCACCATCCCAATTTATATCAATTTTAACTTTTTGACTTACGGGCCCCAAAGTATTGTCCGAGTGGCTTTTTTGGAGGACCATTTTTTGACTCTCCTGTAACTTTTAACGGACGCAAGGTGCATTTTTTCTATCCACATTAATTTCAATCTTGCAAAGCAAAAGGTATCTGAATGCAAGAGGGGTATAGTTCTTTTACTTTATGGGCACTCTATATTGATTTTCACACTGGTACAGTTTTTGAGGTGACCCCCCTCAATTAAATTGCTGTAACTTTAAGAATGAAATAAGTGCAGAGCTCAAATTTTTCAGGATTTTAGTTTCTCCATAGATATCTTTCAAAACACAAAAGAAGGATCATGGGGTGAGGGTGTATTCAATTTGTTGAATAGTGGCATGGAATACCCAGCCTTAGTTATCAGAGAGGTTTAGCATTTATTTTAACCTGGGGTGTGGTCTTAACATCACTTTGGAAAAAAAGTCATTTTGCTGTATTACTATTGTTTGAGAGAAATGGATTCACAATCCTTTAAATTGAATGTGCAAGAATCTACAGTCAAAAGATTAAGTCCATAGCTAAGTTAGTGATAACTGAAAAAAAAAACAACTACCCTCACTGGGGTATTTATCGGTATCAAGTTTTATCTGTGGTTAATTTTGTCATGTTTAAGAAATTAATTTTTTGAAAAATTTTCCACTTTTTCTGTTATTCCCCATTTTTCCCATTTTTGCAAAACAATACTGGTATTTCCCCTGTATTCCCAGGGTGGGAATGTAAAACAGACCTACCCTCCTACCCCCAGCAACAAATTTTATGATGAGTCGGGTCAACAAAATACCCCAAAATACGTTGAGAACCACCCCCCCCCCCCCCCCCTGCATTTTGGGGTAGGGTATGCCCACCATATTTCAAAAATTGAGGCTCAGGAGCTGATTTGAGGCCAATAAAGGAGTTTCCGGATCTGGTTTTCAGAAAATAGCCTCAATTTCTCATTTCAGCTACTTTTTGAGTTGTTTCAAAGACATGGGTAGAAATGGCTTGGATATGTAAAAGTAGGGTCCGGGAACTGACATGGTCCTAAAATGTGTTCACTGAACGAAACAGTGCCTGCAGTGATGGTCTTATAGGCGCACATACCCATACGACCTCCCAATGTATGTGAGAACCCCCCCCCCCCCCCCCCCCCCCACGGTCAATATATTCTTACAAATTTTGTTTTGCTCAGAAATACTTAAATGCAAACAAACGGTGATGTATATATATGTTTATATTTCAATAGTAAACATAGGTTGAATTCGTATTGCACTCATGTAGGGAATTAGAACTAAATTTTGTACCAAAGAAAAAGTTCTCAGCTTAATTTTTTCAGATGGGGATATTTTGATAGAAAGCTTTACACCAGTGCAAAAATCAGAATTTCCACCATTAGGAACACCCATTATTTGAAATCTCTCATTGCACTAAATATTGTATAAAAACCCTGAATCACATGGGTCGTAATTCTTGAAATTTTGTGCCCCCGTCAAGTAGAATGTAGCAGTTGACCAAATTTTTAATCGATTCAAGCAGTGAAGCGCGCACAACACAGGTTGCTTCTGATCTCAAGGGTATGTTTGTCTCATATGAAAATGGGATTGCCCGGGTAGGATTAAAAATGGGATTGCCCACCTGTATTTCATGTTTATTCATTTCCTGGGACTATAATGCTTATGTATGCTAATTAAAGGAAACACACTCATGAAAAAAATCTTGCACTGTGGTTACAACTGGAAAATAGGGATGAATTCGTATTCTGCCAACACATCCTTCAACCTGCAGTTTATTCCATTGAGGCTGCCAAATTCAGGGTAGTTGCACCATTACAAAATTCTTTCTGGAAATACAGTAAATCATATAAGGAGATAACCCGGGAGTATACTCCCCACCCCACCCCCTTCCCTGGCAGGCACTCAATTTGTTTTTTTTTTCAGGTAGGGATGTGCAGTAAACTTTAGACCTAGTCTTAGGATCTGATGGAAAAGTGGGAAATGGGCTGCCCTAGCAAGACTGCCATTATTTTTTAAGCACTCGTCAATGTAGGCCACCCAAGTATACCAAAGCCAATGGCGTGCAGAAACCAACTGGGGGAGCTGAATGGCTGAAATGCCCAAAATAGGCTGGGATTTCACTGAAAACCCAGGGAATTTGAGTCCCTAAGGCCACCGGCATCGGTACCAACGCCTGCACAGCATCCATTTGACACTCTCCCATAGACCAAAATATACATTTGAATGCGAGTCCTCCTTTAATTACTTCCATTACCAAACAAATTTCAGTGTGGATTTTGTGGTAGAAAGCTTTAAGGGGAAGGGCAAACACAACACGTAACATTCCTACATGTGTTCAATAACACCAAAAAAAAATCTAAAAACCAGATACTAAATATCGCCCCCCCCACAAAAAAAAACTGCAAACTTGAAAAAGATCCCATGTACTCTAACCAAGACAGAAAATGTGATGTGCCATGGTGGGTGTGTGTGTGGGGAGGGGCAATACCCCCGGGGGGGGGGGCACTCAACTTTTGTTCGTGTAGGATGTGCGGCCATGATTCCGAACTGGGGCTTGGGAACGGATTTGTCTCCGAAAGTAGGGGCTTGCGCTTGGGAACTGAAATTTTAATGAGAATGGCAGGATGGGAAGCTGAAAATTTGGCTGAAATTAAGCTTTGGGGCCAAAATTTTATGAAAAGGGGACCTTAAGTTAAGAACTGAATTAGGCTTCAACTGGGCTATTGGGAACGGCTGGAACGACGCAAAAGGGGTCTTAAGGGCCTCACATACCGTACCTCTTTCCAATGTCAGTGCCCCCCCGGAATACCCCCAGCGAAATGACAGAATTTTGGCAAATATCAATGTTAGGGGGGATAACACGGAGAACTCGTATTAAGCGATGCGTAAAATAGTCCCCGCCGAATGTCGCCATCACTAACATGTGAAAATGCAAACTACCAACACCCACCCCCTCCCAAATACCAGACAACACCCCACCCTATCCCCAAAACACCCACCAACACCCTCACCCCCACCCCAACAAAAGGAAAAATCCAAGAGGTAACCAACCGGACAAAGGATGGTGAAAATGTGACAAGACGACCGTGTACCGAATCAAGAACACGGACCACCAAAAACCAGGCGGTACAATAACCAGTGACTGGCCCTTTAACACGACCCACCCCAACCTCTGTAACACACACCCCAAAACCGCCTTCAACACAAATCAAAACCCCAACCCCCCGACAAACACCACCACCCCAACCCCAATCCCCTGTAACACTCCCTCCCCAACACCCGCACACACGGCCACTAACCTCAACAACACCCTTCAACACCCTACCCCTCCAACACCCTCACCTCCCCCAAACACTCCACCCCCTCCCAACACTTTACCCCTCGCCAACACTTTTACCCCTCCCCAGCACACTGCAAACACCCCCTCCCTAACACATGCAAACCCCACCCCTCACCAACACACTGCAACACACACACACCCCCTCCCAAAAACCCGCCACACCCAACACCTCCCCAAAACCCCGCAATACCCAACTCCCTCCAACACCCACCCCTCCCCTATGGCATAGTAGTATCATGTAACGAAGGAATTTTGCCTGTCCGACGTACCGTTTCAGATGATACAGCATTACCGATATTAAAATTAGCGTCATTTGCATACCCTAAGCGTGGCCAGATATATCACATACTTAAAATTGCAAAGAAGAGGTGTAACCATAATAGGGTTTCATTCAGTAGCAGGAATTTTGAGGATCCGATGTACAGTGTCAAAAATATAGCAAAATACGCTGATTTTTGCACTAATTAGCTCATTTGCATTACCTAATTTGCCCCAATCGCCAAAATCTAATCAGGTCGAGAACTTTCCAGGCCCGCTTCCTTCCACCAAGGTAATCAATATACGCCTTACGGAACTCCAGAAAACACTTGTACACAGGCCTTGCAGGAAATTTGACATAAATTATGCAAATGAGATACTTAATTAGCATATTTTACTCCCAAAATGCAAATCAGGTTGAGAACTCACCAGCCCGCTTCTTTGTTTTCTTGCCACCAAGTTAATCATGTTGCCCTTACGGAACTCAAATATTAGGGCACTAATATTTCTAACAAAGAAATTACAGTTTTAATACATTATATTTGATTTTGTGATGGTTTTTATTGTTTTATGCGTTCCTCAATTTGTGGTGGGACTGAAGCAATTGTGGTGGGACGGAATAACACATGGAGGGCCTGAATTTTGCAGTATGGAGTTTTAGATTTTTTTATTAATTCAAACTATCTCAGATTTTAAGTAAGAAACGTATTCAAATCTTGCCCTAAATCATTTAAAAAAATCTAGAATCACATTGTATTGAAAAACTTTTATTCATTCTTTGAGCACGCATCGTATGATGATGTAGACCCACAAATGATGATCAAGATACAAATGTATGCCCGGAACATCAGGAACTTCTTCAGTGTCTCAGAAAATGACGTGGGTACAGAGGGCCTTGGGTCCTTTATTTATACAATTAGTGTTTTCCAGAGGTGGGGTTGAGATGATTGGTACCATAACCATGTAATTAAGGCCAAGGTCAGGCCTGGGGTAGAACCAGCGAATGCAATTGACCCTTAGTATGTTCTTGGAAAGATTCCACCTCCATTCCAGTTTGGACAGAGTGTTAAAGGTTACATCATCTTTGTTACCTGAACAATGTGGGACATTAATAACTTAGGCAAATCCTGCCTAGAAAATCATGCCTACAAAAATTAAAGGGTTCTAATTAAAGAAAATTTTCAAATTCAATCTATTCAGACCATGGTACGAATTATTTGTTTGAAGTAATAATAACTTGTACTTGGGTGAAATAAATTATTACTAACCTTAATGTAGTAAATATGTTCATTACAGTTAGTTTTCACCGACAATTTGTCCAGTTTTGACAATTATATCAATGACAAATAGTAATGCGGACAAAATTCCGTCCCGCCACATTCCGTCCCACCACATCGACCAATTTTTTTTTAACACATGCATGTGAAATGTGTGGGGAGTCTCTTTTTCATTCTTTGCATTTAAGCTATTAGTATAGTTTGACATATAGTCAGTGTTAAAAATTTAATTTTTTATTTTTTTTCTAAAATGATAAAAATTACAGAAACATTTGTGTTAAAATTAATGTGTAAGCTATCGTCCGTCCCCACATGATTAAAATTTGCGTTTGCCAGGAAACAACTACTACACCTTTGCTTCTTTTTATTATGTTTGTATATGTATGTAGGGGTACTAACTGGTTCTCACAGACATTATTAGATCCATTCAAACACAATAGGAGTTGCCACTGAAAAAGTGCTATCAAATTCCGTCCCGCCACAAAACTGTATTTTTGGCTCTGACCCCCATTCATTTTTATTCCATGAGGCTGCCAATCAAGTGTAGTGGCACATACAAAATTCTTTCTGGAAATACATGTATCAATCAATAAGATATACCCGGAGAGTAACTCCCCCACCCCACCCACCCCTTCCTGTCAGGCACTCAATTTGTTTTTTTTTTTCAGTTAGGGATGTGCAGCAAACTTTAGATATCCTAAGTCCTTAGGATCTGATGGAAAAGTGTGAAATGGGGCACCAGCAAGACATGCCATATTTTTTAAGCACTCGTCCATGTAGGCCTACCCCAAATACCAAGCCAAGGCGTGCCCAGAAACCAACTGGGGAGCTGAATGGCTGAAATGCCCAATTGCTGGGTTTTCACTGAAAACCCAGGAATTTGGTCCCTAAGCCACCGCCTCGACACCCTGCACAGCATCATTTTGACACTCTCCCTAGACCAAAATATATATTTGAATGCTAGTCCATCCTTTAACTCAAAACCCAACCCCCCCCCCCCCGCAACCACCCACCCCAACCCCAATACCCCGTAACTAGCATTCCCCAAAACCCGCAACAACCCAACCCGCCACAAAATCCGCAACACCTCCCCCTCCCGAACACCCTCACCCCTCCCACATCCCACCACCTTCCCCCCAACACTTTTAACCCCTCATATCATACACTTTTACCCCCCTCCCCAGAAATCATGTGCAACACCCCCTCCATAACATCATGCAACACCCACCCCCCTCCCAAACACACTGCACAAACACCCCCGGGCCAATCCTGCCACACCCCACCCCCTCCCCAACACCCCGCCAATACCAACCATCCCCAACACCCACCCCCTCCCCTTATGGAATAGTAGTCTCATGTAGCGAAGAATTTTGCATATTCGACGTACCGTTTCAGAGATACAGCAATTACGCTATTAAATTAGCTCATTTGCATACCTAAGCGATGGCCGACTTATCAATATTTAAAATTGCAAAGAAGATGTAGCCCATGATAGGGTTTCATTAAAGCGCAGGAATTTTGAGTATCCATGTACAGTGTCAAAAAATATAGCAAAATTACGCTGATTTTTGCATACTATTAGCTATTTGCATACTCCATTGGAAAAAAAGAAGAAAAAAAGCGAAGAAAGGGCATACCAACCTACTTCCAATTTCGTCACACTGCTCATCTCACTTCCCTCTTCTTTCCCCGTCTTCTCCAAACTGTCCGCTGTTCTATTTTACTTTCTGCATTCGCCCCTCCTTTTCTTTTCCTCTACTCCGTCCGTCCGCTTACCCTTTCCCGTTCCCTTCTTACCCTTATCCCCTCTTTCCCCAGCTGGTGGTTCCGTTCTCGCTACACTTTCAAGCTCTTGCCATTTCCACTCTTGACACCATCTTCATCAGGCTCCCACTTCTCCTCCGTTTCATACCCGCTTCCGACTTCCAGTTGTGCTTCCCCCCGCACTTATTTGCATCCATCTTTATACCTTTCTCAATAGCCCACCTCATTCTCTACTCATCACTCCCTTCCGATCCTACCTCCTCAAATTTCCGTTTCCTCCTCTATTACTACCCCCCCATTGTTTCAACTCTTCACTCCTTCCATCCACTTAAAACCTTGCCTCCCCCGCCTCTTACCTACTATGTCCTCCTATCTCTATTCCTTAATCGCTAATCTTTCTTTCCCCCCCCTCCTTCTCCCCACCCCCGCTTAGCTCCGCTCCCCACCCCTATCGAGAAACTATTCAGCCCGTTCCCTCCAACAAGGTACATCAAATATACGCCTTACGGAACTCCAGAAAAAATGTACACAGGCTTGCAGGGAAATTTGACATAAATTAGGCAAATGAGATACTTAATTAGCATATTTCCCAAAAATCAAATCAGGGTGAGAAATCACCAACGATTCTTTCACCAAGTTGCATTATTGTTGCCCTTACGGAAATCAGATAAATGGTATACAACAGGGGGTAACATTTTATCACGGACGGACGAACGACGGACGAACGGACGCTGCTCATTTTATAGTCCCGTTACGAACTCCGTTCGGCGGGGGACCAAAATCACCAAATTTCAGTGATTTGGGGCAAAAATTATTAACATTCAAAATTGGTTTGTTTCCCTAAAAATTACTTTCCCCTGCAAAATTTCACTTTTCCCATCCCAAAAAAGTCTGGCACCACCACTGCATGTGATCAAACAGATACTTGTATAACTGTGATGTGAGTGATCAGAACTTCCAATGTTGGCATTTCATTTTGGTTGGTTTTCAAGATACCTACCTACTGGCTCCATGCCTTTTGTTGGTGGTAAGTGCCACATACACATCCACATGAATTTAAAAGTGATACCCAATCATGGTTTGATTTTTGTATGGTTTTCCATCCATGGAAGCAAAAAAAAAACAAACAATGCATCAATACAAACTCCAAAGGAAAGTATGTGTTAATTAATGTGGTCAAACACAGGTTTGAGACAATTTCTTCATGACATTAAAAGGAAACACTTCCTGAGTCTTAAAATTTTCATGGTGCAATGAGAAAAAAATATTTGAACTTCTGTACAAAAAACTCAATTTTTATGGAAAAGTGGTGGAGGGGTTGTCGAATGGGTCACCCACCTTGAACACGGTTGTAAATGTGCACACGCATCAGTGGTATCTTGCTGGCAGCCCCAAGGGACTCAAACATATGAAACTGATAATTCGAAATTCAACAGGGTTTCCCAATCACATCACAATTGCAAGCACACTGCAAATTGCTATGGATGCGTGCATTAAAAAAACCACATTGACAGTGCAATACCATGCCATACTTAAATACAAGTGGGTTGGTATCCCTCAGTTCAGTTAAAAAAGTTCCAATAGGAAATAGATATAATCCGTAACAATTAAAGTTCTGACTCAGAGATTTCAAAAATTGATTTTTGTGAGTAAAATAATGACAAATAGTCAACTAGAACTAAAGATAGAACCTAAAATGCACAATTCGAAGATGAAATGAATCGGAATTTTTCGTTTGCTGCAGTAAACATTTAATGTGGAGTATACGGTCCCATAGGCATATTGGTGTATAACAAAATTCCGATCCGGAATTTTATTACAAAGTTGTGATTGTTTAGAAGGAATTCGATTTAAGATAGAAATTTCCAACAGGGATTAGTATATGGACATGCTTATGTAAATGCAAAAAAACCCACAATCTGGGAAATTGAGGCGACTCTCAGGAAATCTCTGGTCGGCCTTTAAGTTGGGGGGGGGGGTCCCATGGTACCCAAGATTTGGTTTCGGGTTCTCAGTCATGAATTTTTTGTACTTGGTAAACTTCTTGCCCGTTAATGAGCTAATTAGCTTGGGTCCCTAGGAACCCCTCCCTTAGGCACCAAGGGAGTGTGATTTTAAAAAATATAAATTCTGAGGGATTCTGGGGACGAGGCTATTAGCGATTGGGGCCAGGGACCTTTAAAGCCACTAATTAGTAGAGGTGGGCTATATTATACAGGGGGAGACAATGATATTCAAACATTTTGTCCTACTTTTATTGATGCAGCTTTATCCTATTGAGCATTTTGACACCAAATTGTCAAAATCGGTCAAAAAATGAGAAGTTGCTGCCCAAAAACATGATTTAAGGTGGGGGGGTCTGACGAGGTCTGAAAATTGATAAATTTGTCAATACTGTAAAATATGACATTTATCATTTTGTAATAAACATATGTATTTGAGGTCAAAGAATCCATTGATAAATGTTCAGCAGTTGTCAGAGCTACCGCGTTCGTAAAAAATTGGGCCATTTGTGGTTAAAATTCAGCTATGAGGCACTTTTGCCATTAAAAGGTACATGCGCTTTCTTATTGCGTCATTTGAAAACTATCATAAAGGTAATAATGATAGTAAAACTACTCCAGAAATTTGAGCTCTTTAAACTGACCGGTTTCGCTGTGGAAGACAGTTGAGGGACTACATCATAGCAATTTTGTGCCTTAGGTTTGTTGTAGGTCAACAAACTTTTGCACCCTATGTTTTCAATAGAGACCATTGCACAATTATAAAAATGGGCAATGTGACCAAATGAAACAGAAATCTGTCGCTTAAAATTTCAGATATACTTTAATAGGGCTTATTCTTGAATTCAAACACAGAAAAATAATCTCAAAAGGGTAAGGTTAGGGCGTAGAGGGGCAAAGGCCCTCGTGCTTTAATTTACTCAAAATGGCTAATTTTATGAAAACGAAAAACGAAATCTGCGAAATTCATAAAAAGGATCCTTGACATCAAAACATAAACAATAATATAACATTGCTAACCGTGGTATGTTAATTCAGTGAAACTGATACATTTATCATTTTCAGACCCCCCCCCTCAAATTTTTGGGATTTTTGGGTGGCATTTCTAATTTTTGTGCGATGCATTGCCAAATTTTGTGTCAAATGCTCAGGGGATCAATCATCAAGAAGAGTTAGGACAAAATGATCTAAACATCCATTTATAGCCCACCCCTCCTATTAGTCATTTTGTCAAATTCACATGCCAAATTTGTCTCTATGTTCAGTGTTAGGTATACAAACCACCTTATACTATTTTCTTTGGTGAAAAACAGACACTTAAGCATTTTAAAGCAGTCGAAGATGACATTACGGACCGTTCTGGACATAAAGTCGGATCCATACTTTTATAGGAAACAAGCATAAAAATCATAATTGACAAATATGGTGTGTTACGCTAAGCCACTTGCAGGGGGCCTGGGTCTTCTATACAAATTTCCATCCAAACAGTGCAACAAAATGGACTTGATGAAAATAGGGTGAGATTTGACTACATCAAATGCGCTGATAGTGGCTTTAAAGGCGGCACAGTCGGACAATTTTGAATCCTTTCTGAGTATGGTCCAGCACTGAGTTCCAAAACAGTAGAAACATTAGCAAAAAGATCGAGAGCTGTTCATTGACATACCTTACAACTAATAAGGACTGGGAAACAATTACTATAAGGATGGGAAACCATTACTAATGAAGGACGGGAACAATTACTAATGAAAGACTGGGAAACAATTACTAATGAAGGCTGGGAAACAATTACTAATTTTATGATTCTCTTATGAATAATTTGTTAGATAGAAACAAGCATTTGATTGCATGGACTGCATGACCATTGTACCTCCTTTCACTATTGGTCAAAGTATGTGCTGAACCTTGCAAGTTTGTTGCCTTATGGGCTTAAGTATATCATGTCCAAGTAAAATTAATTCAATGTAAATATGGTATTGTAAGGGCTCATAGCTATAGGATAGGTTAAAGTTGCATTGAAATTTTAAGAAGTGGGACATCACGGATGTTTGACGTATGATTTTTGCCCCGGGGGGAACCACTAGATATATACGACGCTACGCATCCGCTTTAATAAACGTGGAAAAAGGATCGACATTTCGCCATTGGACGTTTTTTATGATAGGGGTAAATTTTGCACTGTTTTGACATAATAGTGTGTTTTGATCAACGCATTGGCCCATTTTGCTATAGTAATGGTTGTGGACCTTAATTTAACATTCCACGAATTGGTTATGTATTCGACCCTGGAGAGGTCTGGAATATCCGCCTCATAATGATTTTTATATCCTACACCGCGACCATGTGATTTTGATATATCGCCCTTTACGGCGGGACTTATATAAAAGCTTTTGTGAGATTAATTTGCAGTCTTCAATAGTGGGCCAGAGGTAGGAAATGTCAACCTAACAGCAACAGCGAATTCTAAAAAATGAGTAAAAATATGATAAAGACAGATTATCGTTGTGAATATACCTCACCTTCTCAAACTTTGCTGCAAAATGATGCCTACCAAACCTAATACCCTTGAACATAGGGGCCATGGCTACAGAGCTACGCGCTCTGTAGCCTGGTGCACCTATACGCTCTAACCCAAACACCGCTACTCACCACACAGTAAATAAAAAACAAACCATTGCACATCTGGTATGGGACTGAGGAAACACAGACTCTTGTCATGTCATTCTGTTCTTCCAATATCTTCGGCCACAAAATATGTAGGGGCAGCTCGAAGCCGATTGGCCAGTGGCCTGCTCGGGATGGGACCAATCCCATTTGCCATTAACCCCGCCAGATATTATAAGCATTGTAAAATTTCTGAGCCGGAGACATTAAAGATAACTAAAGAACCAACTATCTGACTGTCTCTCTGTTTGATTACGTCTTATGTCTAAAACAAGCTGTAGTAATGGACAAGAAAACCATTTGCAGTATTTCTTCGAAGAATAAGAAGTACAAAGTTAGTTGAAAGTAGCAGCAAACAAACAAGTGCTTGGCTTCTCCGTTTTCTGCTGAACACCAATGCAACCATAGTGTAACAGGCTCTGATCTTACCTTCCTCACTCTGCACTAGTTGATTCTCAAATGACCTTGTCTGGGTATGGACCTTTAAACCCGCGCGTACCGAGTCACTACCTGAGTTTGGTACAGTGGCGGTAACCAGCTCTTTTTCAGGGGGGGGGGCAAAGGGGGGAGGGCACATCGATGTCCAGGGGGCAAGATATATTAAAATTTGTTGTCAGGTATGGCTATGAAATCCACTAATTTTTAGGGAGGGAAAGAATTCCCCACGGGGG